>JAQGAO010004783.1:0-14549 GCA_034697705.1 Ommatoiulus sabulosus
TAATGTAATTCACGCATTCTTTGTATAGTGACCACCTGTGTACAGTGACCAACTTTGCATTTTTTTTGGTGGTCACTCTTAACAGGTTTTACTGTATGTACCTAATCTTGAGACGTCGCTCCACTGCCATCCTCTCTCCCTGCTTCATCTTCTTGGTCGTGCAGCTGTAAATTGTCATCAAGTCTTACTTGAGTGAGGGCGATGGCCGAATTGCTCGACTCGATCTTCTTCACTTTCATGCTGGCAACTTGCGTTGCTCAAATATTCAGCCACCTCTCCTTGGTCTACAGCAAACACCATGTCCTATATTTTCCAAAGTACTATTTGTACAGCACTTGACTACGCATGCCCACTTGCGCCATCATCGTCGCGTTCGTCGTGGCCGCTTCCGGTCTACGACACGAGGTAAATATCGGTATGAGTAGTTATCCCCGCTTAACGAGCTTAATTGGTTATAACAAACTTGAATGATACGAGAGTTGTTCAATAAGTTTGTAAGGTAACAAGACCTGTCATATTCTGAATTTATTCAAATAATACATACGAATAAAGTAAATAGCAGGGTAATAGGAGAGATTGTTACTACTTATATAATCCCCAAATTTTCACAAACATTTGTCCTGTCAGTGCACTGAGGCATCTACCAGCATAGAAAACTCGTTGTCAAGTGCATGAAGCCAAAACATGCTTGGCCGGTCAATTCATTGCTCATCCTGAACGTCTGTCCCACGATTATCAAAGACAGTGCACCAATCCCAGACCTGTTTCCGTGACATGGCATTGGCAGGCCTGGGCATTGACACCAGGGACCATCCAGAAATGATGTCACGGCTTTAGGGGGTGGGAGGTATGCTGAATTTGTGACAAATCGTGACAATAGGGGTGGGGGGGGGGGTAGAAAGTCAGTGTGATGTCACGTTTTTTATACCTGCCAATGATAAATCAGCCCACCTTTCATTCAAGGTTTTAATCCAGTACTGGATTAAGTGTGTGTGGAATAGTCCATTATCATTGCAAAGCTGCATGTGGGGTTGAGTGATGGAGGGGATGAATATGAGCATGCTTTCCTTGAATGACTGGGCAGAATGTCCATAGACTGATGCTTATGGCGAATTTCAATAGTACGAAAAGTGTACACTGGTGTACACCGAGTGTACGTTTCTGCACTGGTTACATTCCATTTGTCCACGGTGCATACTTCAGTGAAGTCGGTGCACATTACTGGACTATTCCATTTGTCCAAAAAATGAGCACTGAGTGTACACTGACTATATACACGGTCGAAAGAGCCAGTGTAGTCAGTGCATCCAACATGACGGATTATGACGTCATGAGATTGCACTGAATAAAGTCACGTGATTAAGTTGCACTGGCAAAACACTGCACTGCACTAGTGTGAACTATTGGAATGCGCCATAATTAATTTCGTATCATTTTACAAGTGTTCATATATGTTTCCGCACATTACATTTTCGTTTTACATATAACCTTATTATTTTAGTGGTGTACTAACTGCCGATCGAAAAAATCGTGACATCATTATATTGAAGGGGGGTGGGGGGTACTGGGAATTTTTGACAAATTGGGACATAGGGGTGGGGCGGGTCTGAAAAACTTAAAAAATCGCGTGACATTATTTCTGGATGGCCCCCTTACTGGCCTTACACCTCAACAATTTGACGAGGAATTTCAGCTGGGAATATGCCTTTCATTCACAGAAATTTGATCACACTTCGCGGCTCACTGTTTGACATTGCTTACGCCAGTCTTTTCAGTTTCATCCAAAGTAGTGGTCTACCTGCTTGGATTAGGCAGGACATTTAAATGTCTTATGGAAAATGACACACTGGAGTCTGGAAGTCTTTCTTATTGAACAGTCCTCGTATTCCACAAAATGCGGTTTTCCACTACAGGTATCCAATACAGTGTTTTAGAAATATTTTTCACATCGAACATAGGAGGAACCCAAAAGTTTGCCATTTTGAAAAATGTTATCGTCATGCGATGGCTTAGTTGTCCACTATCCAGCTTTTTAAAACTTTTCCGGTGTAAAGAAATTGTTCATGCGCACCTCGAAGCAAGTTTAACCGAAATTTTAAACAAGTGTATACATGTATATTTGAGATTCGGTCGCTGTAGAAATTTCCTTTTTATTTTTCAGCTCAGGCTGATTCATGTTTTGCACTTTCCTCATCTCAATAGGTTTCTAATTCAAGGAGGCTTTTACCATTCAAAAAAGTATTCCAATTGATGGATTTCAAGTGTGATTGGTTCAATTTCTGATTCCATATTAATTTTGAGAAAAAAATTCGAAAAAATCTTAAGGCCGTCACACACGAGGCAAGTTATATCCCAAAACATCTTTCAAGATATTATTGCTCGATATCGACTCCGGATAATCGGTGGTCTGCTGTATTTGGAAAACGATCAAAATCATGTTTGACACGTGTTTACATATTCTAAGAGGGCCTAGGAGCTGTGCTCTATTAGGATTAAACGATGAAGATTGTTTTAGGTACATGTATAAAATAAAATGTGTGAGATGGTTTTTCTACAGATAATGAAGATAACTATTGTCACTTTCACATTGCTAAATTTCTCACGAATCAGTTCATATTAGTTAAAAAGTTCACCCCAAGTTAGTTTTTTTTAACTCCAGTGATTTATTTTTAAAAAAACGCTTGGGAAGTTTACATTTTCTGCTTTTTCACTTCACTGTCTGTAGGTAAAATGTTTATTGAAAATATAAATTACCTTTATGCTTATTAGCCATTCAAAAAGGACGTTCTCTGTATAGGGGGGGGAGGGAGGGGAATAGGTTGTCACGGACACAATGTGGATAGGGGGGGAGGGGGGTTTGACTAACTAGGACGTTCACTTGATAAAAAAAGGCCAAATAAAATCAGTTCCCAAAGTAAAAGGGAAATTGAGCGCAATATCGCATAGATGATGTGTTATAAATTGCAAAAGTCAGTAAACAGGGTACCTCCGATCCTGGAAAAGTTTACTTTAAAGCTCAGGGTCCATACATTTGCAAACTTTTAAATTTTCCCAGAGCAAATTTGCAAAATTTTCATATTTCTCGAGCATAAACTTGCAAAATTTTCAACCCTTTCCGAGGTCATCTTTGCAAATTTTCCCAAGTTTTCCCGAGGACAAATTTGCAACATCTTCCACTTTTTCCCCAAGTACAAAGCTTTAACATTTTCAACTGCTTTCGAGTACTGATTGGTAAGATTTTCACCAGTTTCCGAGGAGAAATTTTTTAAATTTCCAACAGATTCTGAGGACAAATTGACAAAATTCTCAACGTTTTCAGAGTACAAAATTTACGTTTTCCGAGTACAAATTTGCAAAACTTTCAAAATATTCCGAATTTCCGAAAACAATTTTTTTTAAGTTTCGGAAGTCCATATGGGGGGGGGGGAGGACGGGACAGGAGGGGCTCTTGATTAACCAGACACAATGCGGACAGGGAGTAGGGGGGGGGGGGGGGTTGAAGGCAATTTTGGGAAAATTTTGAGGACGTCCTTTTTGAATGGCCCATGAGAAACCTCCCATAAGCGACTGATTACTGGTAGCACATCTTAAGGTCATTCATGTTTCGTGACAACCTTGGTTCAGGCTTAGGCCACATGTTCAGGGCTCCGCTAGGTCACCAAACTCTGTAGGTTAATATTTTTAATCCATTTCCGCCACATTAGTCAACAACAACGTTGCGTTCCGTTTTAAGACAAGTTTGTCAACGAGGTCTCGTCCGTGGGAATCGACTTTCTCCCATAATTATGTTTGCTTCTCTCGCAGACAAGGTGAGAGTCAGTGTGAATCACCTGTGTGTCCCCCCCCCTCCCCCTCCCCCTCCAATTCGTCTACGAAATGAAGACCTAAATTCTCAAGCACGCACTCGAAAGCGCACTTCGATTGTGATTCATCTTCCAAAGTGATTGCTGAATCTGTCGGTTATAACAAAGCTGGAGAATGTAGATAATAGAATGTTAGCATGGTTTGGAATTCATATGTACATTTTACATGTTAGCTGGTCGATGATGATAATCTATTTTATATGAAAAAATTTGTTTTTTACTAATTGGTTTGTCTCAAACTGTTTTGTTTTATTACATGTAGCCTACATTAACTTAATTGGATGTTCCAATCCATTCATCTTTTAAATAACTTTCAAATAAATTATAAAGTTAAAAATACATTTATCCGAAATGTATAATGGTAAGAAATAAAACAAAAGTTTGAGCTGTATCACTTAACCACCAAATTGGTGAAAAACAAACATTTCTCCGAAATGTATTTTCAAACCAACAATTTAATTTAAAAAACAAATTTAATTATGAAAAACATTTCTCCGAAATGTAGAATGGAAAGTAATAAAACAAAACAGTTTGAGATGTATAACCTAACCACCAAATTGGTGAAAAACAAACATTTCTCCGAAATGTATTTTCAACAACAATTTTTTTATAAAAAATGCATTCATGAATATATTTTTCTAAAGCTTTATTTTTTCGATTTGTGTATTTGTAAATGTAACTTAGTACTACATGTTGCGCAGAACGTGTTACTCAATTGTTAAACGCACGAAATATACCTAAGAAATTACTTTTTACTTGAGTGGGAGTTAACGACGATTCTATCAAATTAAGTGAAAATCTAGGGGTAAACAATCATTTACATTTACAATTCTTTCGTGAGCATCAACGATTTGGTTTTTTTTCTGGGATCCAGTTCACTACCCCATAAAACAAAACCGAATTATCCCATTTGGAATAATTACCCCATAATTTGGGAACCGTGAATTAAGTTTAACAATCACAACCTTGATTTGGCTGCGTCAGCAAAACTGCACATGGGCTAATGGTTGATCATTAAACAAACGATTAGACCAAACATTTGGCAAAGTCTTAAATTGTTCATTCCTCTGAAATAAATAACACATTAAGTGCCAATGTGATATTTCCTAGATTATACTATTAGTTGCTTGAGCACGCAGCTCTAAATTGGAACAATTAACGATGGCTGTTCCATGGGAAATAGTACATGGTGTGAACGTATTTCCGGACACCCATTAAATATGTGTGAGGAAATATGGATCACAAAAATGATCCTAGGATTAAATGATGTTGTAGCAGCACGAACTGTTCCACGTAAGAAAGTTTTATAACTATCTTTCACTGTCTGGCAATTTAAACCCGGAAATGATTAGCTGCGGAATTACATCGAACATAGAGGAGCATTTTGTTTCTGTATGTTCCTGAGTGTTGCTAAAAGTTCCTTATTGCTTATGACAACAGAGACAAAAATACCCTTAAGTTCCGGTTTCCAATAAAACCCACTAAAAACCGAAAAGGGTTTAGCAACAAGAGTAAACATTTCTGTTTCCTTGTCATGCTGCACATGCAAGAGTTCCATGTTACGTGTTTACTGTCCTGAAAGGAGCAAACTGGATTAAGCTGTTTGTATAAGTTACATGTCTGGTGTAGAGAGATTGTTCTTATGTGTTTACACAAGTTTGTTTCCAAAAACAGCTGGCAATAGCAGTAAAAAGTTCTTCTATATTTCTTCCAGTGAGGACGTAGTTTAAAGCTGTTTTCACGTTGGTGGAAACAGGAACTTTTTGTTGCTGATTTCTGTTTACATAAATTACTTCACATAATTGTTTACATAAGTTTGTTTCCAGAAACAACTAGCAACCAATTGCCAACAGAATGTTCCTCTACGTTCACTTCCACCTACGAAAGGTCAATAAACTTTCTGTTGCTAATTGGTTGCCAGATGTTCGACAGGAACTTTTTGATGCTGATTACATAAATTACTTCTTACAATTCTTTACATACAGTAAGTTTGTTTGAAGAAACAACTAGCAACCAACTGGCAACAGATAGTTCCTCTACGTTTCTTCCACATACGCCCACTCTAGAAAAAACAGATAAATTTCCTGTTGCTAATTGGTTGCCAGATGTTTTTGGAAGCATAAATTATGTAAATAATGTAGGTAGCAATTTAAGTAAAGAAATTATGTAAAACAATTCATGTAAACAACTGGCAGCAATATGTAGCAACAAAAAGTTCCTCTAAATTTTCTCAAGTGTGGACGTAGCATTAAGATGTGTCGTTTTTCTTGAATGTACAGTAGAATTCGTTTTGCTTGACTTAATACTATCTCATACCAAAATATATAAAACGTTTGAGTTGTGCCACTTTTGAAGTGGGGGTGCGATGTGCGAGTTGTATGTATATACCATGTTAAAAGCTGTTGTGCCGTGAAGCCTCGTTCAAATTTGGAACTTTTGTCAAGTTGTTTATATTATTATTCTTAAACAAGCTTGAGAATTTTAAATTTTATATATATAAAACCTGTCATTGCCAGACGAATAATGATAAAAAAATTGAACAACTCTTGAAACGATTTCCTGACGTTCTCATAGACAGCTCCTAAAATCCAATTTAATTTTTGAGGGGAATTCAGATTTACCCCCGTCTACATGTTTGAATCTAAATTAAATTACCAACATTTTCGAGTTTCAATACACTCTGTACAAATAGCTTACAAGAAGCGTTGAAATCAGATTTTTAAGACACATAGTACGTGGCACACAGATCACTATTGGTCAAAAGTGTAGCCATGCACACATGTACCGTAAAAATGTGTCCTGCGCTCATCATGAGATGCTAATGCGCATGCGCAAGGTATTACGCGGAAGGTTTCACCTTGCACAACGCATGCAGTGGCCGAGTGGCGCCACCATTGAAGCACACTGACATCAACGTTCATTGTGCGACCCAAAGCTGGAAACAAGAAGCTGAAAACAAGCACGAAAGAAGCTGAAAGAAGCACTTCAAAAGTAAGCATTCTTTGTGCTCGCACCCTTTCTCCTGTCGACGTAACCCAAAAGTGTCAGATAGACGTCAGACATCAGTTTGCCTTCAGGTGGGGCCATGTTCTGCATGATGCCTAATTGGTTTTCTGGAATTTATACGCGTTAATTAGAGAGTATCCGGGTACCACGCACGTACAGGTACATAATTTTTTTCCCACTTTTTAGGATTATTTCTGCACTAAGTGCCTCTATGTACACACTTTTAAGCTATTCCCCTTTTCTGGACATCTTCTCCCCCCGTGCAACGCTTCTTATTTATACGATATGCGTCTGTAATTCACTTGTAATTGGAGTATAATTTGCTTCACTTCTCCTCCCCCTTATGAATTGTACGTAATTAAGGTAGCTTCCTTTTTGGGGGGATTTTACGACCTATTGGGCAATGGTAGCCAGGTCCATCAACTTCTGGTTGGCTTCAGGCCGAGTAACCTCCACGCGCAGGTACGTTTCGAAATGCGAGCATTACAAGGAGTTGTGGGACGCATCTTTTTCATTTTGATCGATCATTTAGGTTTTAATTGGAATTACTAAATACAATTAGGTTTATGAAGTAATGAAAATTATGCATTTCTTACTATACTGTATGTATACACGTAGCCTCTTATTACTGAACGATATGATGATGGCCTTCCATATTTTTTTGTTTTCATGAAACGTACAGTTCTTGTAACAAACTGTCATTTCGATAATGGCAGTTTGAAAACGTCGTATTGAAAGTGAATCACATTTTTTGTAAATTTATTAAAAATATTAAATTATTATAAATTAAAATAAATAATAATATTAAATATTGTTTTATGCAAAATTATACATTTATTTTTATGTTGTCTCATATTTACTGATCGATATAATGGTGGCCTTCCATATTTTTTTGTAGTTTTCAAGAAACGTACTGTACAGGTACTTGTAAGATCATTGAACTAGCAGTTTGAAAACGTCCTAATAAAAGTGAAATCAAATTTACAGAATTTACTTTTTAAAAGAAGTTCAATGAGTCATTTGTTCTTTTTCAAGTAGTATTATAATAAAGAAATCGGCTAATGCTTGGACAAGAGTTCGAAATAAACGTTTATTTTATTCGTCTTAAAGAGGTGCTACATATTCTACAAACGTGAAAATTTCTAAAAAATTCGGAAATTACTTAATTCCTTAAGGTACGTAATGTGGGCATTGCTATAATTTTAGGAACACATTTCTGTTTTATTTGAAGATTATAATTTCAACATACCATAATCACCTTTGGCAATTCATGTTTATAACATTTCAATTTCTTTTTTTTTTTTTTTTTCTCCTCCAAAAATATCTAACTATCCAAAATCGCTTGTTAAAATCCTTTTATTTTCGCGTTAAATGAGATATTTTGCTCTATGCAATGTTATACAGTGAAACCTCATTATAAGAAGTAGGCCTACTCGCTTTATACGAATTTCTGATAATACCAACTCATTTTTTGGCTGTAGGTGTTGTTCCTTTTCATATTTTGTGAATAAACTTTGATTTTATTTCCAGTCCCCGTCCTATAGGGCATGGACGGATAATTTAAATGTCTTCGTGTAAGACGAAATCCTAATTCGGATATTACAAACTTTCGGCAAAAACGAATGGATTTTCCAGATCCCAAGCATTCACGCAATGTTGCTTTAAAACGAACTTTAGACAATATGAAAAATGTATGTTATAACGAGGAATTCCCCGATGAAAGTTGCAGCACTTTCCTATACATGTACATGTACTTGAAGTAGGATTGAATCCAAATTTCGCTGAAACATTAGTTTTATTGTTGAAGTCGTATTTTGTCTGACTTCTGATAACACGAACTACGGTTTAATGGAACAAATCTTGACGCCCCATGAGATTCATGTTAGAGGTTCCGACTGTATATTTACATGTATGTATTATTTGCTGTCTGCTATTACTATCCATCAAACGGGGAAGGTATTTTTTGCGCAAATACCAATGCCCAGTTGAGCAACTGGGGGATGAATGAACTACATTTTGGGGGAAGATGGCGTACCGTATGTACGTTGATTTTGTAAAACTGGTATCGTTATAACGAGTCGATGAATGAAAAACTTTAAAAGCATCCTCCAGGTTACGTTTGGTAATATATTGGGTCGTTAACTATAGTCAGCGCCACCTACCATAGCCCACGGGTAGCTGCTGTGCGAGGAGGTTACCCTCAGGGGCATTCACGATTTACCTTAAAACCTGGTATTTTACCCCTCCCCTGCGACTCTCGTTGCCCTTTCATCTTTCTCAGCTAACTCAAATACACCTTTACCCGCTACCTACACATTCTTACCCATTTTTTTTATATTCTGTGCAAACTTTAACCGCTTTTTATTCCCTCCATAATAGAAAATTGAGATTACAGCCCCAAATTTAATATCACAATTTGGAGCGGCTTTTGGGCAGTGTTATGCTAAACAACTTTAAAAAAAAATGGCCGAATTCGTTTTCACGTCTTTAGACGAGGCCAGTTTTTGCTAGCAAAAAAAGCGTTTTTATGGAAGCTTAATTACTTATTCGTGAAATCTGCAGCTTTTTTTTTTTTATCTCCTGTCTCGCAGTATTTAGCAGGTTTTCGACCCTCGGTCGACTTTACCGCAAGAGTTCAGGCGAAAAAATGTGCTTTTTGGGTGTGTCCAGCTCGCTGGTCATCCTTCGATAAGTGGCCGCGCGGCAACATGGCTATCCTTGATTCGACCATAAAACCATGAATTATTGTTATCGTTCGGAAAATGCAGTTTTGTGATCTTTTCCCATGTAGCCGCTCTGGAATGCCAAGGAAAAATCTGCGAAGTTTTACTGGGCGCATAAGTTTTGTGCCTAATTTGTCCCCATTTGCATGCCGGACTTCAAAGAACTTGGCCATGGTGACGCTATCGGCTACCCATGGACGATCGACGATCAGCAATTGTTTAATGTGTTAGTATCTTGTTTGGTTGAAGTCCTACTAGGGATTTAACGAATGGTCTTGGGGAATATTGGAACGCAGCTGTTCGACTGTTGCTAGCGATGGTAGCGCCGCCTGGCTTGTGGTTCTGATTTGCCAATGCGGTTGGATCGACTGATAATTCCGCGAACATTGCGCCTGAGTAACCCAGGTTTGTTTCTTGCCTGGATTTCGGTTGAACAAGACGATTTTTAATGAAAATCACTTGATAAATTGCTTGGATTTCCAGCCTAATCAAAGGATGCTGCATTTCGATATGGCAACCTTGTGCGGTGCCACGAAAAATCGTATTGTCTTTTCGCAGAAACGATGGATGATGGATTTCTTGGGGTTTTTTTGTGGAAAAATCGTAGATTTATCTTATTATGAGGGGAAAATCGTAGACTTGGTTTGTAAAAGGAAGGACCAGTCTTAACTTTTTGAAAAAAAGGATGGATTTGTCTTGTTTCATTGAAAAACGGTGGATTTTTCACATTTCATGAAAAAACGATTTATTTATCTTATTTCATTGAAAAATTATGGATTCCCTTATTCCATTGAAAAACTATGGATTCACCTTATTTCCTGGAAAAACTATGGATTCACCTTATTTCCTGCAAAAACGATGGATTCACTTTATTTCATGGATAAACAATGGGTTCGCGGATATTTCATGTAAAAACGAGGGATTTTGGAGAAAAAAAAAACACGATTGTTACCTTATTTTTTGTGATGTAGAAATTATTATAAATTTATACCTGCAAATCTATAAATAGGTTTATTATTTGAATAAAAAAAAACTGTATTTATCTTATGTTATAAAGTAATGATTGATTTGTCTTACTTTTTTTGGAAAACAGTGAGAGAAAAAAATAACGATGAATTTCTCATTATTTATTTATTTATTTAGATAGAAAAAACTTTGCATTTATCGTGTTAATTTTGGAAGAACGATGGAATTCTTATTTTTTGAAATAATGTAGAATGTGCTCCATATTTGCTTCAGATTGATGATACCGTTGTTGGGATGCATGCAGCAGTCACGCATCTCGCTATTTCCGGCAAGCTTCCTCCAGTGAGGCGCCCTTCCAGACATTGTGACAACCAAGGTCCACGACGATAAGTTGATAACTGTACATTGCAGACAAATTCCAAGTCTTCTACGGAGTCCTTGACGACTAATTCAGATGTCGAGGTTGCTCTAGTGTAACCCTTGCGGAATTATATGAAGGGCGGGGTGCATCTTTTTCCAAGAAAGCTTATGACCCAGACAGCTTGACGACGGATGGGTGGAGATGTTTTTGATCTGACATTTATTGTTGCAACTCGCGTGATATACCTTGACATTCAAGGCCATGGGATGGTTACATAAATCACGCTTCATTCATTGCAGCCTACGTTTGTTTTTCTGCCATTAGAAAAGCGTGGAACAAGCGGTGAAACATGATCAAACACCTCGCTGTAATTCTTGTTTATGTCTCACGTAGTTTCTGAATTACTTAAACCTTGCTGTATACCCGTAGGAAAAAAGTGGTACGACGAAAGTGTATACATGCAGTCGAACCTCGATAATACGAATTTCAATAGAGATTAGAACTTGTTCGTTTAAACCGTAGTTCATATTATCAAAAGTCAGACAATGTAATATACTGTATATGAGCTCCAACAATACGAACAAAAGTTTTATCGAATTCATTCGTTTTTAACCGAAAATGCTTGATGTGATACCCCTTACCGCATTGCTATTATGTGCTGATTGTAGGATATTGAAATAAATTGATAATTGAACCGAAAATGTAATATCCGAAATCGGAATTGGACTTTACGTATAGAAATTGACGTTATTCGAAATAAGTTCATATTATCAGAAATTCGTATAACGCGAGCTCTTCTTAGAAGTTCAACTGTACAATTGTATTTGCTTCGCTTTTCATATTTCTAATAATTCATAAACTGCTGTGTAGAGGGCGCAAGCTCTGCGTGCATTATATTTTTTAGAATTATTTACCCATTGCAGTACGATTTGCCTACGTTAAGTTATTTTTATTTTTGAAAAAGTGTATTATCCGATTTATTTAAAAAAAAATGGGAAGAAAGTAAATGTCAATTTCTTTGCAAAGTCCAATTCCGATTTCGGATATTACACATTTTCTGTTCAAACGAATGGATTTATTTTTAAAGAAATTGGAAGAAAATCTATAATCGTCAGTTAAAAGCTTTTGATTTTCGGCTATTTCAAAGTTAATATATTTCTTTAAATAAACGGGATAATAAACTTTTCTATAGATCAGATGAATGAAACTGCAAGGTGGTTATAATCATTTAGTTAAAAGAAAAAAAAGCTCCATCTATGGATCAGTGCACGCTACATCGGGTAAAAATATATGATAGGCTACTAACCGTAAAGCCCGGCTTTGCCCGGGCAGGCTAAAAGAAATGAGAAACACTCACTTTGTGTTGGAAAGTAGGCCTACCACAAGTTTCGCCACGAATACCGAAGCAAACAGCAAAATGGTAATAATAATAATAATAATAATGTTCTGATACGGGGCTCCTTATGACACAAACATACATACATATATATATATATATATATATATATATATATATATATATATATATATAGATGATTTTGGAAATTAAGGTGACATATATTTTTGTTTTCAAGGTTAATAAGCACAACATTCGAAAAAACAAAATGCAAACTTTTTTCCACCTCTCGATTTTATTTAGTTTAATCGACATCTGTAGTCTAAAAATATCAAATATCGTTTTTGAAACACGATTCGTTTATTACGAACAAGTTTTTTTTTTAATTGAGACGATTATAAGTTGAAATAAAACTCGTTATCACGTATTGTTATGTAACATAAGATCTCAAGTGTAAAAGCATGAGTGATAGCATCGTAAATCCGGTTTGGAATATTGTAAAAAGTGGACTCCAATTAGCGTGAAGCAAAATTGCCCCGATATTAAGAAATTTTTTGATTTGGTTGCATGATGTTTATCAATACAGCCCTAGGCTATATAGGGTGATTCCAAGAAATATTGATCAGTTTTATTGTTCGTGTGAATAAGCAACGTCTATGAGGTCAATTGAGCTACTATTAACGACATAGAATCGTTTTTTTGTAGAAATAGGGCTAATACACAACAGAGAGTGCGCTGTAGATCGCCAGGGAATCGATGAATGGTCATTTAAATCGAGAATTGACTGGTTAATTTGAGTTTAATCATGGATTTTAAGTGGATCAGACAATAAAAATCGTTAATAATTTGGCTTTTTACGTATTGTCTGCATGCAGTTCGTTTTATCGCAACATAGCGCGAATGCATGGGAACTCGAAAATTCATTCGTTTTAGCCGAAAATTCGTAATATCCGAATTCTGAGTTTGTCTTACACGAAAAAATTAAAATACTCGTCCATATTCTAGGAGGGGGACTGAAAATGAGTTCGTACTATCAGAAGCTTCGTTTGAGACGAATTCCACATTTGGATGCAACAAATTTTCGGTGAAAACGAATGAATTTATGACTTCCCAAGCATTCGCGCTATGGGACGTTAAAACGAACTTTAGACACGAAAAAAGGTACGTTATAACGGGTATTTCCCCGATAAAAGATTCAATATCTACATATATCCCCATTACATGGGGTATGATACATCCAAACTTCGGTGAAACTTTACTTCTTATTGTTGAAGTCATGTTTTGTCTGATCTCTGATAATACGAACTATACGGTTAAATACGAACAAATCTTGACGTCCCTGGACATTCGTATTAACCAGGTTCGGCTGTAATTTCAAGAAATCTCAACTATCCCAAGGTTTTTTAAAAAAAATCAGGTTTCAAGCACGTGCCTGATTGCGAGTTGTAACGGGGAATTCAACACCTTCTCGTTCATTTCATCGATTAAGACGAATTCCGAATTTGAATGTATGAAATTTTCGAGTTAATTCCTATAGAAGTCGCACTATGTGTACTTAAGACAAACTTTAGACATATGTGAAAAAAGGTATGTTTATAACAGGGAACTCCCTGATAAGTGTTACATCTTTTCATTCATAAGTATGCATGTACGTGTGGTAGGATTTCATACACACTTCGATGAACCTTTATAGTTCTGGTTAAAGTCATGTTTTGTCTGACGTCTGATAATACTAACTACCAGTTCTACGGTTTATATGACAACATTTAAGAAATTTCAACAATTTCAAAGTTTTTAATAAAACTCAATTTCAAACACCAAGTTGAAACAAGTGCATCACAAGAATGTACAGGCAAGGGGCACCTTTTTCCGATAGATGGCGCTTCAAGCAAGTACATGTTTGGCGGGCCACCCTGATCTCACTCAAGCATCTACTAATCCATCTATTGACCCATTAATGGCTGGAAACACCAACTTAATCAGACAAAAGGCGTTTTGAGCGTCTAAACGAGCGTCTGATTACATATCGCTCCACTCTATAACTCCCGTTTTTGCTTCGATATTTCACGTTGTTCTCGGCAGATACTGCCCGTAATAATCCGTTGGAAACGCTTTGATTTTTTGGAAAAAGAGGTCAATAATTTGGCAGGTTCGCAAGTCGGGGCCCTGCGTTACGCCCGTGCATCACGCAACCGACAATATCGTGTAATTACACACAGTGTCATCCATCTTTTTTTTTTTTTTTTTTTTAGCTGTGTCTTCGTGAAAGCTTTCTTGCTCATTTCTCATCTAAG
>JAQGAO010004784.1:0-14548 GCA_034697705.1 Ommatoiulus sabulosus
CTTGGTAGGTTTGCGGGAAGGTCACTTAAGAAAATTATAAAGAGTAATGGGCTTAGTGGGTCTCCCTGTAAGACTCCTGTGGTTAATCTTATAGGTTGGGTTGGGCCATCTGTAGCCCGAGTCTCTAGAGTTATCTGCGCATAGAAGGTTGAGATGTTATGTAGGAGTAGTGGAGGGAATCCAAGTGCTTTAAGTTTGGACCAGAGTAAATGGTGGTTGACAGAGTCGAAAGCTTTTGATAGGTCTGCAAGGAAGGTATAGGTGGCTTTGCGTGGTTGTGCATTTGTAGATTTGATTATAGAGTTTAATAGCAGGATTTGATCGTGTGTGCCTTTTCCAGCCTGGAAGGCAGCTTGTTCGGTCGGTATAATTTGATTTGTTTGTGCCCAATTGGTTACTCTGTTAGTAATGATGGTCATGTAAAGTTTTGCCACAGAAGATATCAGGGATATTGGTCGGTAGTTGTTGGGGTCCTTTGGGTCTCCTTTTTTATGAATAGGGTAAATCAGGATCTGTTTCCAGGAGTCGGGAAAGTTATGAGTGGTAAGGATGTAATTGAACATGGTGAGTAGGGTTTCGGTAAAGTTTGTGGATGTGTTTTGAAGCATCTCAGGTAGAATCAAATCTTTGCCTGGGGCTTTGCCTTTTTTTAGTCGGGATTGGGCCAGTTTTAATTCTAACATGGATATTGGTTCTTCCCAGGGAGATTGGGGGCTTCGGGTGCCTGATGTGTGTATTGATTGTCTGATCTTTTCTAAGTATGTTTTTAATTTCTTGTGTGGTAGTTTTTCTGGAGGCATATACAGATTTGCATAGTGTTTTTCCCAGATGTCTTTGGTGATGGGGGGTTGCTTTTTAAGGTAATTATGTTTAAATTTTCCTATAAGTGTCCAGAACTCTGGGGAGTTTTTGGATTGTAAGATTTTATCATGCCATGTAAGAATATATTGATCTTTTGTTAGTTTGCATTGTTCAGAAAATTTTGATTTTGCAAATTGTAGGCTTTTTAGTGTTCTAGTATTGGGGTTGGTCAGAAATGTTTGGGTGGCTATTGCAACCGATCTTTTTAATTGCAGACAGAAGTGATTGAACCAAGGGGATTTATTAAATTTGGAAATGGTTGTATTTGCTTTTTGAAGGAGCCTAAGGTCATTGGCTGTGCTTATTAGTATTTGCAAGAGTTTGGAGTATTGTAAAGATAGAGGAATGCTATTGAGACTGGCGTGTGAAAGTTTAACTTGAAGTAGGTTGTGGAATTCATTTTCGAGAGACATTTTCCATATTATTTTAGGATATGAGTGAGTAAGGTGGGTGGTAATGGGGAAGTGGTCTGAGTTGGTGAGTGGGAGTACATTAAATTCTCTGATGTAAGGAAGGGCTAGTTTGTTCACAATGGAGTAATCTAGAACACTGAATGTCTGCTTATTATAAAATGTTGGTCTTTCTTGAAAATCTCCTAAAGTTCGGCCATTTAATATATTGAATTGTTTCTCTTCTAGGAGTGCGTTTAACCATTTACCCTGGTTATTTGTTTTTAAGTCTGTTGAATTCCTATTTGTTAGCATGTAAGGGTTATTGTTAGTTGTTAAAAAGATGTTTTTGGTTGATGTACGGGCATTGCAGTCACCTGTTATTATAAGTGGGTATTGGAATGGGTAGGCTATCCCTGCTGAGAATTGGTTGCGTAATGGTGTGTTCATGTTATTAGGCAAGTAAACTGCCATTAGTATGAATTGGAAGTTATTTGCCAGGTATTAAAGTTTGACGGTAATCCAGTTTTGCGTGATATTGATTTTGTTTATGACCTCGAACTTGACATTGTCGAGGGCTATTGCTAAACCTCCGGAGGGATGGCCTTGAATTTTTGTTTTTATTGCATGAGCAAAAATATTGTTAAATTTGTCATGAGGAAGAGTAAATGGGGAGGTTGCCCATGTTTCTGAGAAACAGATGATGTCATAGCTGCTTAGTATTTTAATTGTGGAGTCCTCTTGTAAGTGTCGGTTTATTCCAAAGACATTCCAGGTTATAATTCGAATCTCACTTTTGGGTGAATTTATGGGTTGGAGTTTTTTGACGGTTGGGATGAGGGTGTGGAGGGTGTAGGGATGAGTAGGTTTGTTATAAAGGGATTAGAGGAGGGGATATTTGATCTAATGTTCTAAGGGTGGAGTTGTTGGGTTGAGGTAGTTGGGGCATTGTTAGGGAATGTTAGGGGGTTGGTACCATCATGGGAGGCATCGGGGATAGTCCAAGTTGGTGTTGGAGATATGTTTTTGGTTATTGTGTCGATGGTGTACTTTTTTCCATTATATACTAGAGAACCATCTATCATTTTAACCCGTTGTCCTAGTCTTTTGAGATATTGCAGGTGGGGCAGGAGTAACTTGCGTTTTAATAGTGTTACCTTGCAGAAACTGTGTTCAAGGCCTATCTTGGAATAACTGGGAATTGTGTGTAGGCGTTGGAAGTTATTTATGAAGGCTGTGAAAAATTGGTCATGTTCTTGTCGATGACTGAATTTGATGATAACGGGTGGTGAGGGCCGGTCACTTGAGGGTCGGTTTAAGGGGTGTACCGCTTCGAGCTTTATATCGTTGTGGTTGGGAAGGTTTAGTGTGGTGAAAAGTGTCCTAATCTGGCTTTCCCATGTATTATTGGGGGGCGGGGCAGGTAGTCCGAATATGACACAAGATTCGCGCCTTGAATAGTTTTCAAGTTCTTCTAACTTATTGTTGAGTGAGTCAATTAAAGATTCTGAGTTGGTTTCAGTATATGTAGTTTGATGGTTTTGTGTGCGGAGATTAGCGAGTTCAGCTTCAAGCTTTAGAAATATGGCCTCTGAATTTGCTTGATAGATGGTGAGCGAGTCATGAACATTCTGGATTTTAGTTTCAAAGCTTGATTGCATGGCATTGATGGTAGTCTGGAGTTGGGTAAGGGTTTGGGGTAGGTTGGTTAGCATGTCGTCCTGGTGAGTTTGCTTTTCTGAAATGTTTTGTAGAGTGGTCATCATATTGTTCATTGTGTCTGCCATTTGCTGTATGGAGGAGTAGTCAGGTTGTAGTGGGCTAGTAGAGGCTTTTCTTTTTGAGGGGTTGAGTATTTGTGAAGAAGTTCTTGATATGTTAAGAGGGCTTTTTCTGACAGTTGAGGTTTGAGTAGAGAGGTTAGTGTTACTCGTGGCATGAGAGGGAGTGGATGAAGTAGATGAGGTAGATGGTAGTTGAGATCTATAGGTTGCCTGTATTTTTGGGCCTGGGTTGGATTCGATACCAGAAATTATTAGTAGGTTTTTAATAATGGTTAGGGTGTGTTGGTGGTGTTTAGATTCGTTGTGAGGGATTATGATAAGTTCGTTCTGGTTTAGTTGATATTTGCAGGATATGGTAACATCTTGGTTGTTATGGGTAAAGTTTTGGAAAGGATGTGGTGTGAACAGTAAAACTAGTATGAGAATGTAAGAGTAGGACCAGCTGGGGCTTGAGGCTAGGTCATGTGTTTTATAGTGGGATCTTCCGTGAAATATACCTATGACAATTCGATGTTGTAGAGGTGAGATGCCCATAGCTCTGAGGTTATTTTGGTCAGGTTGTTTTTAGGGATTGATTATAAGTATTAAATGTGCAATTGGGAGTATTGAGTGTGCCAGGTTGTTTTGCAGATCAGGGTTATATTACCTTTGTTGATGATGGTTTTTGTAGAAATAGTTGTTAATTCGTTAATTTATTCTAACGATAAGCTTGACTTAACTCCAGGTGTGACTGCAAACTTTTCACAGCTTAATGCAGGTCGGCCAATCTCACTTTCTTCAAATGAATGGGTGTGTTTTGTGTAATTGAGGAATTTACAAAATAGGGTTATTTACCTTTGTTGATTTAGGTTTCTGAAAGATAATTATTTATTAGTTCTGAAATTAGTACTTACAGTGTGATTAATCTGGTCCAGGTGTGACTGCAAAACTTACAGTCACAGCTTAATGCAGGTCGGCAGTCCTCGCTTTCCGTCGAAAAAATCGGGTGTCTAATCGCTAAGATTATGTCTAATTGCGTGAGTGAATAGTTGTTTGTTTATAGGGAAAAGAGAAAAAAGAAGAATAATGTAGGATATACTAACGATTGAACAAAACAGTACCTTACAATCGGCACTGAAATCCGATAAAAACGTCAAAAATGCGGGAGCGAAAAAATTCGCGACCTTACTGCCTGGCCCCCATGCGTCAACCTGAATTTCAACAGGTTATGGGCTCATCACGCAGTGGAAATGGCCAGTCTGACAACTAGGCCTAACCCGTGGAAAACAGCAGCGGACATTTCTGCAAAGCAGTGATTCGAGTTTCGTACTCTCTGGACATTAACGAAGAAAGTCATCTAACCATGGACAGCGACGCCGTTAAGTCCAGGTCGGGAATCACCCCACTGGATAGAAAGAATTCTGGTACCTGGAGCACCAAGATGAGGGCTCATCGCAAGGGCGCAGGGCTAGGGAGCGTAGTCACTAAAGCCAAGCCAGAAACCGCAAATGTAGACTGGACCAGCCGAGACGATAAAGCCACGGACAAAATCATGATGTGCATCGCGGACCGTGTGGTAAAGGTAGTCAAGAACCTGCAGACAGCAAGGGAGATTTGGGAGAAACTGTCGAGGGAGTACAGGCAGTTCACCACCACCGAGAAGATAATGTTGAGCGCTCGACTCTACACGACGCGTTACCATGCCGGGCCAATGGAAAAGCACATTGAGAAGATGATGGACATCGTCAATCGCCTAACGGATGCGGGCGACAATGTGGATAACGCGCACGTTATAGGAGCTTTCGTAGCCAGTTTTCCGAGAAATATCAGCCTTGGATCGGCGGCATGATGTCCCAGAAATCAGACAGCTTGACCATGTCAAGCTGTCTGAAAGCTGTCTGAAGCTGTGCTTGAAAAAGCAAGTCCGAACCCTGTCAAAGTTGTACATGCTAGCACTAATAATCTGCTTCTAGACTCTCCTAGGAAAGTCGCTGAACGACTTCGACACCTTGTTCAGGTAATACGTTCCCGCAGGCCCAAGGCTGTAATTATTGTCTCATCCATTCTCCCTAGGTGCGACCGGGGAAAAAGGACCTTCCATCTTCATTTATAGTTTTACCTAGGGAGATCTCTAGTGCTTGTCACTGTAAAGGGGTGCTAATGGCAGATGCTACCCACAAACTTATGCGGAACCCTGAGAAGCACTTCATATAGGATGGCCTCCATCTTACATCTGAAGGTAAAACTGTCCTGGGAAATGTCCTGAACAAAAGTGACCAGCACATGGCCCAAGGAAACCGGCGCAGTTAAAAATAGGGGAATTTCCCAAAGTATCTAGGGGACCAGAGCATGTCAGTGAATTAAAAATACTTACTCTCAATTGCCAGAGTATAAAAAATAAAATCATCCAATCTGTTGTCCAGCAGATGATTGGACAAAGGGTTAAACATAATTTTAGAACACTTATAGGTTACTATTTAAGAATGATAAAGTCACATGTAGTAAAGTACACACTGCATATTATATTTCATGGGTTAGATGTTGATTGGAGGGAAACAAAGGATTTTAATTAAGAATCGACCCCTAAAGAAGGTTTTTGTTGAAATCAAGAGTAGGTTAAACCCCTCTATGATTTCAAATTAGGAAGGGAGTGATGTAATGAACCTAAATAATTGAGCACAAAAGGAAAACAACTTTCCTGTTTAGGAGATAATCCTAAAATGGAACTGACGGACGACGAACAAAACGAAGATAGAAGAGTTGACCCAAGTTGTGTCAGGGGTCAACCCCCAGCTGGCCGGAAGGCTGGTGAACAAAAACAAAAAACAGCATGCATACAGCAAAAAAAAAAAAAAAATAACATCCTTTGCTTTCAAAAGATAAACAATCAACACAATGTCCACGCACCGTGATGACATCACGGTGCGAATAACAGTGGCACCCTCTGGCAGTGACCAGAACAACTACAACAACAGAATGTGCCCTTATCACAGGCCCCAGATGACATAGGACCTTAGAAAATCACCAGATGCTGATTCAACTGGAGGTGCAAGCTATGTTGTTGGATGCAGAGCGCATAGTGAAAAACAAACACATAAGTTATGCTGTTTTGACCTTTGCAAAATGTGGTTTTAGCCATTAATGTATAAACCTTTGGCCTTGAATAATGGGGAATGATAATAAAACTATCACGCAACAGGATGTTTCATCTGAATAACAAGCCCATTATTATCTCAGTTGACCTCTAAAAACTTAAAATCTTATCTTGAACATGGGATACCATAAAATAAACAAAAGCCTACACAAACAGCCCCCAGACAAAAACTGCCAAAAGAGCAGTCTAATGGAGGACACCAAAAAAGCCACATCAAGATAGGAAGGAAAATGAACTCTATAATTGGTGAGAGAAAGCCAACTCTCAGTGACTTATAAATTTCTGAACAAAATGGTGAACCAACATCACTTTGATTAAGATATTGGATAGTTGTTTTAAGATGTGGGTTGGGAGGCCCCATTTTAGGATTGAGATAGCCATTTCTAGGAACAGGTTAGGTTAGGAGTTTCAATATTTTAAAATGTTTTGAATTTTAACTATCTTTTCAATTCTCTTCCACTTTTGAATTTGATGTATAATGCTTATGAAATGCTAATTAAATAAGAGTGAGTGGGAATTCACATTGTCTGGTTCCTCACTTTTGATAGCATCCAGAGCGCATGTTGCAATTGCTAGAAATGGTTAGCAACTCACAGTTCAGCACATCCATAGACCTGCATTCCTTGTTGTATAACCATCACTCCAATCCAGGGCATGGTCAATGTTGCTTCCACTGTGCTCTATCTTGGAAAAATAAAGAGACTTTTTCTTGCCTTTTAGAACCTTTATTTCACAGAGGGCAGGTTCATTCAAATAGCATATGATGAGGCAAAACAACTACTCACTAAACAAAATTGCACACTGCATATTTGTGAAAGCCTGACAGAAAAACACCCTTTCTGTCAGGAGGCCAGGCATACTACAGAACCAACAAAGAGGATGTTGCCACAAATTGCCACTAGGTGGCACCACTTGCCGGCTGGGTTTTGCTCTCTGCATGACGTCTGCTAGCAGCAATTTCCTGCTGCAGACACCCTGACAATGGTCTAAAGAGAAAACAAAAGTAATGCATGAAATTAAATATTATCAATTTGAAAAACTTCTTCCTTGAGAGGAAAGGGGTCACCATATGAAGAAGGTAAATCAGTTACAATTTTCCTAACTATTTAATTTCGAATTTGGTGTTTTCAATTCTATGTCATCCAGCCACTAATCTACAAAGTGCCCCAAAACCCTTTCTGAACAACAAACCCCCCATGAACCATTGCTACAATTTTGAATGTGCCATTAGTCTGTTAAGAAAGGCGTTAAGGACTGTAATTTTGATGTGCTGAGAGGCTTGGTTAACGCATCCGCCAGAATACTTTTCGTAGGGACAAATCGAACGAACCGGAGTTTGCGGGTAAAGTGTTTTGTAGAGCCATTCTCGGCCGCGTTCTTAATCGCAAACATGGCTGACTCGCTGTCGATCAGGACTTCTATCTTCCCAAACTCCGAGGGCATTATAGGCTTCGTTTTGCGAAGGATCTCTTCAAGCCAAATGAGCTACTTCACCATCTCCACAAGGGCCATGGTTTCAGCTTCCATCTGAGGTTTCCAACTTTGCCAAACCTTAATTTCGAATTTGGTGTTTTCAATTCTATGTTATCCAGCCACTAATCTACAAAGTGCCCCAAAAACCCTAACTGAACAACAACTTTAAATGTGCAGCCTCCCACAAACTTTGCGACATTAGGTTTTAAATTTTAATTATAGTTGTGGCTGAACTTCAGACACCTTTGAGGAGACTACGCTACACATAACCAGAACTGTTGTTTATGTCAGTCTACGGACTGGGAGGCCGTGGGTTACGACACAGGCAATAGTCAGTGTTATCTATTAAATAGACACGAATTTTGCAAGGGTGAACACAATGTATGTTTTTAAGACTTTGGTTTCAGTTACAGTCCTGTGGGCTACTTTAACCACAGGAAAACTTCGAGATAGCCAAAGGTATCTTTCCAAAACTTCTCAGAAAAAGGGTTTTTTGCAATTTTTAATCCTTGTGGTGAGTCGGAAACACCACAAGGAAACTCAGTCAGCCCACACTTAATGAAATGAGTGTGGGCTGATGTTTCGAGAATTGTGGGAAGAAATAAGGGACTTGAAAGCAGTGCCATGCATAACAGGGAGAGGTGTGGTGGGAGAAGACCCTCACCACAATTTTCCAAAAGGACAAATAGGGGGTGGAATTTCTCACATGTTTGCAATTTTTCATGTAAGAAATCATACAGGATTGTAGGATGTGCAACACTTGGTACAAGGGCGGCTAATCTAAGATGGCAGCAAAGCCCCATCCTTTGAAGATTTACTCCTCTTTGTCAAGAAGGTCAAAAAGGCGATTAACTCGGATTAAGGAACCCATTGTTTCCTGTTTAGGAAGAAATGTTTAAGGGGATCAATAACGCTGCTCCTGGATTCATTAGCCAGTTTAACATTTTTAAGGGGGATTGTATAAATTAAGAACATTCCACTAAAAAGCAGTGCTTAAAATGTTACATGGAAGATATATCACACACATTGTAACAGGCCAGTAGCAGCATTTAGAATCCAGATTCCTGCAGCAATGCATATTTTGTGTCTAGTCAGTGCAGTGTTAAATTGTTAATTTATTTTTAGACTTCAATTCGAAAGAAAAAGGTCAGATTTTATAATAATATTACATGTACAAATTCTGACATTTTTCGTTTTACGCAGCATTAGTTGAACAAGAAATTTCCAAATCTAATCAGGTTACGATTGCATGGATGCAAACTACTTAAGAATATTACATGTACAAATATGACGATGTAAATAAGCTATACCTTGAGAATGCATGAGGCATAACATCGTTTTAAATAGTTACATAGAGGGTTCCCCCAGATCTGAAAAAGTCAGGAAACTCTACAATTCCTGTAATAATCAGGAGAGAAATTAAAAAATAACTTATTTATAAAAGGTCATGAAAAAGCAACGTATTTATCACGTTCTTGCAATCTAAAATTAATGCTTCTACTTGTTCTGGTTTAGCAATGGCAAATGAACATTTGCACAATTTTTAGTTTTCTCGAGGATAAACCTACAAAATTGTCCACGTTTTTCCGAGTACAAAATAACAAAATGGCACGTTTTCCAGACAACAAATTCTCAAAAAATTTCCAGTTCTCCCTGAGGATACAATTAAAATATTTTCAACTGTTTCCGAGGACCAATCTACAAAATTTTAAATGTTTTCCCGGCTACAGATATACAGATGGTGTTTAGAGAATTGTAGAAAGAAATAAAGGACCTGAAAGAGATGTGAGCAAAGGGACAATCTGAAACATATAACTTGTCTGTCATAAAAAAAGCTTTGGGCAATGCCTGGCGATAGTCAGCACAATCTATTAAGTAAAGGCGATTTTTGCAAGTGTGAACACAACGTATGTTTGCAAGATTCTGGTCTGGGTTACAAAATTGGGGCTAGAAGTCTTCCCTGTGTTTATGTTCCGTGATGATGTCAGGCAATTCTACGTTAAAAGGATCATTATGTGCTGCAAAGCCTTTTTAACATAGCAGGACAGTATGCGGTGGATTTTAGGTATGAAGTAAGGGAGGTGGGACAAATCTGGTGTCATAGTCATAAACAGAAATGTGATACCAGATGGACTTCAATGGACAGTACATAGCCAGACAGTGAGTCGAGGTGTTCTGTATGAATACTTGGGTGTTATCTTGCAAAGTGGTACAAAATACCTGATGGAGATGGAAGATTGGGTGAGAATTTAAGGGCATAGAATGGGGGCTCCTTCCCAAGTTAGCTTTCCGGCCATTTTCTAAGTATGACATCATAAGGAAAGCCTGGAAAGGTGTTGGGGTACCGGCACTTACGTATACAAATGATGTGCTTTGTTTTAGCAATGCATTAATCAGTGAATTTGACTGCATGTAATGGTAGAATGCCAGGGCAGCCTTGGGTGCCAATAGATTCACCATGGTTGAAGCCTTGCAGGGTAAGACGGGGTAGTCATGTTTCTAATCTTGCAAAATGATCAGCAAGCTCAACTACATCAAAAGATTGTGTAACATGAGTAAGGATTATCCAGCCAGACATGTGTATGAGATGCATCAGGGGCAGACATGGATCCGTCAGAGGACCGGCAAATCAAAAGATTTGATAATCCATCAAAAAAGGAAAAATTTTAACATTTTTAATCTGAAATCTACAGAATTTCGCAAATTTGTACACGTAAAACCTATAATATTTCGCAAATTTTTACACGGAAAACGTGGAAAATTTTGCAAATTTATACTTTGAAAACCTAGAGAATTTTGCAAATTTGAACATGGAAAACGTGGAAAATTTTGCAAATTTGTACTCAGAAAATGGGCCCTGAGCTAACCATGTAGAAGTATTCATTTGTGTGAAAAATTCTCCCCATGCACTCACAATTTTTTTTCAGAAATTTTTTTTGTTAAAAGTTGTATGTTTATTTCATATTAGTATAAATTTCGTGGCATAAAATTGTGGTTTTGCAAAGATAACTTGATAGATGTTTTTATTCCTTTCAAACGGAGGGCTACCTAATTAGCCAGTGTGCACATGTGTAACCCTTCGAGGTTGCGACTATCCGTGTCAGGGTTGAGACATTTGACGGAGCAACCCCTACGTCACTAAGCACTGTTTTATCACTTGGATGTAACTATTGTCATTCCTAGGGCTCCCCAAACCCAGCAATTCCGCCAGGAAACATCTTTCCAGTCATCAGGAACTGGATCTAGTTTTGTGCAGTTCTTTACAACATGCTCCACATTCTCCACTTTTGCTGACAATTGAATTGAATAAATTTGTTAATAAAAATTTTGTTGGAACTTACATGGTTTCGATCCTGCAACCTACCATCCATTGAGACATCACGCTATCCACTGAGCTAACTGGACTCTTCTTAAAAGTGTCTTAAAATGGTAGAGAAGAGGAATCGAAGGTCTGAATCAAAAGTGACGTTTGTGAACAAAGGTAGCCATATTGGAAATAAGATTAGGGGAACTTTTTTGCATCATCCATGCTAGTATGGCGTAATGTTTGTGAAATACTTTAAAAGGTTGCCATTTCAAAAAATGAAAACCAGAATATAGATTCTGGAGAACTTTGGAGCAATAGGACGGGTGGATCAAAAGTTGTTGCATTACACAAAAATACAAGATAGACCCATTTTATTCTTTATATTTTTCTGTTTTCTTCAAGGCACCGCTTGGAATATGCGTCGCTTGCATGGTTGCCATACTGCTGCTTGGTACTAACATCATTTTTTGCACACGTGTCATTTTTGAGAGATAGAACCAATAATGCCTGAGAGGATCGGTTCTAACACAGATAATAAGGTGTGTAGAACTGCGCACCGTTAATGGTGTGCGGTTCTACACAGTGGTAAACCGTATGGTAAATGGATGATGCAATAGCTGGTCAAATTCAAACTCCATGATGACAATGTGATCACTGCTCAGTAATACATGCAAATGCTGAAAACTAATCTATAGTAGTAGAACTTATATTCCATATAGTGTGAGTACTTATAGGTGCAAAATTTTATTGCAAAAACATTATTTCAAGGCAGATTTAAAATATTTTGACTTGTTAGGAAAGGTTTCAAATTCACGTACAATTTTAATAAGTCAATCTGTTAATCGACCACAATCATCCCTTTTAATTTCTAAGCTTTGTCTTTTCATATATTTAACTTCAAGAGGATTAGGTCTAGGGTAAACTTCAATACAAGCATACTCATACCATTTGTTAAATATACGTTTAAAGCTCATGGAGCAATTAAGCATTTCAGTAACACGCAAAATCAGCCCATTCTTTTTAATCTGCATTACAGTTCTCTGTCATCGTCTTAATCACTGATCTCACCTTCTTCTTTGTTCTCCTCATCATTTTTTGCGTCCTTATCTTCTTCCTGTTCTTCTTTAATACATTCCTTGCAATCTGTTTGAAGGAAAGTCTGAATCAGCATAACTTGTCTTCAGAAAGATGCTGAACAGCAACGTCGATATATGGCATAAGTTCTTCCATGCACTGCCACTGCACCTCATTTAAATTAGTGCCATGTTTTGAGAATTTTAACTGCCCAGTTTGTGCATCTATTGTATAGTCACGTATCTTCCCATATGTATGTTTGTTGAAGTTTCCAACAGACATGTAATGCTCACCTTGGACTTGATACATGATGGGATTCATTGTAGTAAGTCGACCTGTAACTTCCGCTGGTACACTGACATGACCAATTTTCTGATATTTGTGGGGTTGTCCAGTTGTACAATTATCTTCAATTCCCCGCTTTAAAGGATATACTTGTGCAGCTACTGGTGTAGCCGGCAGCATTGAACTCATGGTGGGTGCTGATACGGGAGACTGTAGCTGAGGCAAAGGGGCTGCATTCAAACAGCAATATGTGCAGTGGGAGACATCAGAGCGGAATTCATTTCTATATATGAGTGTTCACTTAACACAATGTCAAGGTTTTTATGTAGGTCTGTAGTAAAGTGAGAAGCTGTGAGTGTCCAAGGATGTGGTGGCTTTTATCCTCCTTCAGGGACTGTCTCATTGGAGTCTATGCACTATATGCATACCATGTGATGCATTAGCCTACTTTCTTATTGGCTATTCATGACGTCACACATGTACCCCTTTTAGCTACTTGTCTATGCAAGCACATGATGAATCAACCTTTCCTGCTCAGGCTTGCTTTACACGAGGTCATCTGACCTACTCATTTTGGATTGGCAGAAAGGTTTTGACGTCATGTTAACTACTAGTGCCCTCTGTTTCCGTACCATTACATCTTAGCCAAAAACAATTTGCCTTTGTGGATAGACACACTTCATCGACGCTTGTTACAATGCCCATCCGCCATAAAGATTGCATTTTCAGCCTGACGTACAAGGATTTTAAATTGCTGACTAAATGTTATGCTAAAAACCATTAAGTTATCAGCAACATGCAGTTTGATGAATCTGATTCCAACCTATACTCCATCACTGGTGATTCAGATTCCGACATGTCTACCCGTGATGACAACAGAGTTACAACATGAGTTACAACATGAGTTACAACATGAGCTCTGATAATACAGGTTCTAGCATAACCACCAGAGATGATGATGACGATGATGATGACGTGGATTTTGACATCGCTACCAGTGATGACGATAATGATTTCATTAACAATACTCTGCCTTGTACTGCTACCGAAAGAACAGTATTTGCACTGATTGACTTGTTTAAATTGACTTTGGAAACTGCATTTAACCTGCGGGCTAGGATATAAGAGGTCATAGACATAAGATATCATGTGGATCCACTGCTTATATTAGCACAGTGCACACGCCTTGCTAGCAATATTGAATGGTGTATTCAAGTTGTACGTGCCAAGGGGTATTGCCCTGTATGGAACCAAGAAGTATTCCGTATGCTTTCTACATTGTGTGAACAGCAAGTAGTGGACTTTAACAGTATTATAGTTCCCACTAACGTCCTTGGATTACCTGAATTTTGTGATGTGCCTGAAACCATTAAAGAAGTGAAATTACATCAAATCATCTTTGATGTTGCAACGACGGCGCTAAAGAACATACTTGTTTTGCCTGACAAATTTACCGTCAAGCAAATACGTATCCCTTAGAAATACTGTACAATTGCATTTTCAAAAGGCATGACTTGGAAAGATGTATTAGACTTCTATTTGCTAAATGGCGATATCTCAAAACTCTTCCTAGATCCCTTTATATTCATGCCATGCATTCACTTACTGTAAATGCAAATAATGAATGGGAATAAACGCTGATTGTAGCTGAGTGTAGTTTTCATCGTGATGTCATTTTATTGCCCATGGTGGTTTTGATGGATGGCGCCATTTCAGGCAAGTGGTGGCGTTATTTTCTCCAAATTGCCGAATGGCAGTTTTGCTCTATGACGCAATTTCTGGTACGTGGTATTTTCCTTAAAATGGCCGACTTCCGGTCATGCTGACATCATTTCCGTAAAATAGCCGACTTTCAAGACAAAAATGGCCGACTTCCGGTGGGTGATGACGTCACCACCCACCACCACCCACTGTTGCCAGGTAGGTGCCCTATACTACTTTGCTCGGTTTCAAACATTTCAAACATTCCAAAAAATGTCTTATTAATCTTTTAACAAGATGTCCGTTTAAATCTTGAGAGTGCATTATTGTTTATCTTGTGATATACAAATTAATTAGGTTACAATAATGAATAATAAACGACCATGGGCAACTTTCGAAATTAATTTGAATTGTGTCTTGACAGCCTGGGCTAGTAATAATATAAAGGAGATTTGTCTACAATTTTAGTTCGGTTTTATGACAATACAATAACATTCAGTACCGATATATCCAACAATATGACAGGTTGCTCATAACCCCC
>JAQGAO010004785.1:0-14546 GCA_034697705.1 Ommatoiulus sabulosus
TAATTCCCTAAAAATCCATCCTTAATCCAAATAAATCCTTCGATGGTTGCCTATAGCAAACTTAGACATCAGAAACCGACTCCAAAGTTAACCAAAAGTCGTCCCTTCCCGCTCACCGAATTCGACTGCTGTTCTACATAAAAAGTTCAGCTTCACAAAGCTGAACAGGAAGCGCAATTCGTGCGAAAAACACTTTACCCACAGCGACTGTTTACTCAAACATCTCTTTAATACAATTCGAAGGCCTTGTCTCGAAAATGCGAGAGATTAAAAGCTCGTACTTGAGCTTTTTCATGCATTGCATGGCACGCAGGCCCTTAATTCGCAAACGACCCAATTGCAGACGGCAAATGAGGAAATAGTTATCCGATATGCTTCATTATCGGAAATTGAGCCATTAGGCTTCATTCGGTTACAATGAGTAATGGCATTCAGCCAGTTTATTAGAAATGTTCAGCACGAAAATGGCGAGCTGAAAATTCCATTTTGCGGGCCTTATCGCGGGGGCTTAAGGCGTTCCTTATCTCTTCGCTCTCTTAAGTTTACTGTAATGGCCGCACGTCGCAATTATTGCGCGAATGGATAGAAAAGGGCCGATTTAGTCCGTGCATTATCTCGCTTCGAAACGTGCACCTTTATCTCGGCCCATTTTCGTAAAAATAAGACGTTTATCGCCTTAATTAAGGGAGAATCTGCTGGAGAATAGCATAAAAACATCAGTTCGTATACGCGTAATATGAGCGAGAAGGAGCTTTGCAAAAACGTCAATCGGTTAAAACTAATGTTCTGGAAGTTTTTTGGATCAAAACGACGGTCGTAGGAGGTCACGAGTTTGTGGTCTTTGCCGTTCAAGTGTTTCTTAAAGTCACTTGTCTGGAATATCCGTATCTGCTCCGTACAATGACATCAATACGCCTTAAGAAAAAGCTTATGGTGCTGCCACCTGGAAGGCCTCTAAACGACCACAGAACGTAACGTTTTCAGACGTTTTGGCTGGTCTGTGCCCGCCTCAAAACTAACGTCTCTCCAACGCGGGTTCTGTTGTGCAATGTTTCTGTATTTTTCCACTATTTGCCAAGGCTAGCATTTTGTTCCAAGCTAGTGCTCGTGAAAGAAACAGCTGATTGATCGTTGCCTGCATCTTGGCTTCTCGAATGGATATTGCCGCAATCTGGCAGGAACAACTTGATGGACGCCCCATAAAAGGCTGATTCTCCAAATTGCGATCGTAATTAATTACGGTCGGCAGGAGCGCCGTATAGTGAATTCAGGAGAAAAAAATCATTAGCCAGCCAGGAGTTTTTAAAAGGCCTCGAAGTATGAAAAATGAATCCCAGTTGGACGGGAAAATGCCGAGGCTATACATCATCCAGGAAGAGCTGCATTTTTGCATTATTTAAAAGGCAAGAAGCCGTAATAACCGGATCCACGTGGGAGTTGAGCACGTGCACGCCATTGGCCCACGTGGCAAGCAGGTTGCGGATGATTTCTTGGTCGATTCGCCTTCGCGGTTGCCTCGGTCTAGCCGATCTCGAGGGGCATTTTCACCACATTCTGAAGCAATACAAGGCCCATCACGGATCCGTTTGGCGCAAATAACATCGGTGTTTTCACTGCATTCCCAGTTGGCATTCGCGAATGTTCAAGCAGTAAATAATGCGTGTGTTTTCCATAGGTATATTATCATCCCACCAAGGAAGCCTCCATTTCCAGTCCTTGCACTGCATACGTCATATACATGTACATGAATAATGCCAACCAGATACACTAATGATAGCATTATTCAAGCCACCTCTGGCACAATAATGAATAATTTAATCCCTTGCAAGTCTCTTTTTCGAATATGCAATTCTACCTTTATGTACTATTTTCCGCAATTCTACCTTTTTGTACTACATTGTGCAATTCTACCTTTTCGTACTATATTCCGCAATGGGTTCAAAGAACATCTCATCTTTTATAGTTTGTCTTTTTTCAAGATTTCTTGCACGTTACGTTCCCTGGAATGTCTTAACGAATTCCATTTGTTAAACACTACAAGGTTTATACATTTATGTAAACCTCTAAGCAAAGATTTTCAAAAACGTGCTTGTTAAGAATGTCTCCAAATGCGATCGTGTTGACCTCACTTCAACTTCTTGTTCTAATATCCACAAGTTTTCTAGAATATTGAACGCTCGTCATTCAAGTCGAAATCATTTTCATCTCATATTTATAACAAATCTGAAAGAGCCATATTCATTTCCGTATGCTGCATCAATGAGCACATAGTACATGTATTCATGCGTGAATATGGAAAATAAAAGTCCCAATTTAACCAAACCGAAATTCATGCTGCCAAAAATATATTTTCAAAAAAGGGGAAATTTGAAATGAAAAATCTTGATTATGCACAGACGAAAATCCATCCTCAATAACATAATGCGGGAAAAGGCATTTACAGTATAAGTAATATACGATGCTCTTATAAAAATAAAACGTTCTTTTACCAGAAATATCCTAAAGAAATGTAAATAACATTTATGACGGATAAAAAGTCTTGCACATGCATGTCTTTGCCTCCATGCAAAGATTTCCAATGGAAATGGGCAAATATTATACGATTCGTTTACGTTATATCTACCCATGTGTTTTAATTTATTCCGTAAACATATCGATAAACCTCAAAAGATCTATGAACTTACATTGAAATTAACGTTTTGTTTTTCAAAGTTCACTTTTTTAATGCAATTTAAGTGCCAACTATAACATGCCCTCGATCCTAGTTATTCCCTTTCCATTGATGAGAGATAGGTGGTAAACATATTCTGTTTACTACAGATAAAAATGGTTCTGTTTACAATTGCGGATTTGTCCCGTTTCGCTGCAATATCTTTTACGCTGAAGAGAAAGTTGAGGAAAAAGAAACTTTGCGAGTCAATTTTCATATTTCATTTCAAACCGTTTCCCGATGACACGTATAAATGGATAAAACTGGGAAATTCTAGCCGACTTCGGCGTCAGATGACAGAAAATTGGGGGATGCCAAAGGAAATAGCCCGCTTGCAATCCATCATTAAAGCAAATGATCCTCAGGTTTTCATACATCAATGAGTATCCAACACGGATAGATACAGTATTCATCTAGCTTCTATCCAAACCTTAAATGCGTGATAGGCCATGAAAGGCATTGACGACCGTGCCCACGCTAGTCGTGAATCTGACAACAAAGTTGCGGACTAGCAAACAATGAAGGTGCCAAACTTTGCCTGAATGATGTTCGCCATAAAAGCAGCCTTCGCAATCCGTCGTAATGTTATTCGATTGTTCACTCGTCCGACAGTTTTACGACGCTTTTTAAACTTCTTTCAAGACAACCATTAAACTTCTATCGAGCAAGTACCGTGCTGCAAGTACACAAAAATGGTTTCAAGCATGTCGACAACACATTTAAGAGATATGTCACCTCCAGACATGCAATTTCATAATAATCGAGGCACGGTGCGACTGTTTCTGAGCGAACACTTCCCAAAAATAATACGAAAAACCCAAAAAATACTTTGCTATACGTTGTAAATTTGCGGTAATCCGGCATTATTTTATGTACATCTGGAAGTGTTATCTCCATGTCAAGGCCTCAATTGTGCATTTCTGCAATTCATTCTTCCCGTCTTACCAACAGATTTTTCCAACGCGATTTTAAACATGATGTCTAAATGTAAACCTTGGGTACGCATGATTGCCACACGCACATCTGCTACACAACTCCAACAAGCCAGGCAATTTTTGTGTCATTTACAGCATACAGTACGTCGAGAACATGAGCAACATACGCCACCCTCGTTTACCAAGCGTGCATATTTGGACAGAATGTGCCAGGGAAAATGGCCGGCATGTTTATCTCAATTAACATAAAAATTATAGTTAAAGATCATATCTATGCAGGGTGAGTGGTTATTAAGTGGACCACCAAAAAAAAATAATTATACAGTGTGTATCTTTGAAACTAAAATAAAAAGGTCGATAATTTCTTCACATCTCTTTATATGTCAACTATATGGGCTATTCAAAAATAATAATTCCCATGAAATTGAACAAAAATTCAAGGTCCTCTACGCCCCCGCATCGGACAACTTTGCTAATATGTCTGCGCTAAAATAACAAATAATTTGCGAAATTTCACAGGGAAAAACGTATTTAGAAAAGATGGAAGGTTGGTGTCAAACGTGTTTTCATTATGCAAATAATTTACCAAATAGTACACAGAAACTGACTTTTTATCGCAGATGTTGCGATACTATACTTTCGGATAAGAAGATAATCCTGTTCAGGAACATTCTCCATATATAGGCAAGAAAGACTACCTGTCATGTCATGGATGAATTTCCTCTAGGACATGATTGATCGGCGCCAATTTGGCGAATGCATTGGCAAGCACATTGAGAAATAACAAAAAAAACTCATGGCGCCCCCATAGAAAATCCCTATCTAACAGCACTGCAAGGTGTTATATCGAATTTCTGTCGCAAAACAGAACGTCGCGCGATCATGGCAAAAAAAACAAGAGCGCAGAAACTCCCCGGGGCTTCCATCAGCTTTCAGAGCAAAAAAAATATAAGAAAGCAAGGTACACTGATGTGAGCAAATGAAATTTTCTTGTACTCACCACTATTGTTTTCCAAGACTTCTCCTGAGCGTCAAACTCGTATTGCATTGCATGCATGACAATTGCGTCCATTGTCTCATTATGGCCGCAAATTATTGCAGAGCACTTCCTTTGGCACACGCGTATTTAATCACTGAAACAAACAAAGACTTAGGTTACTTAAGCTTATTAAGCCAATAGTAAGAAGAAACCACGGTTTCTTCAGCAAATAAACCGCTACAGTCTCCGTTATCAGAACTGCGCAAAGCTGACACCGCCATGTAACTTTCCTGGAAATGGCGCATACAAGTGTAGCACTATACATGTACAAGTATCAATATAACCACGTACTTTGTATTTAACGCATAGGTTACGATGACATGATGTAAACATTACATGTACAAACATGCATATAAAATTATTTGCTTGGCAATTTGCTTTACAATGGCACACAGCGAGGAAATTTAAGATGAAACCTGAAATAATGCGTAGTATGCATGTAAGTGTTTACACATTTTTCTCGGGTCTTTAAAAAAAAAAGAGAAGACCACATGTACAGTATACGTTGACAAATACTGTATATCCATGAAGTAGTCCAATATATGTTAAAATCTTCCAAAGGCATGCAGACATGGATTTGACATTTCTTATGTACAAATTGGGGTTACATGACAAACATAAATCATTAAATATGCTTTAAAAAATGCAAACATGCATCAAAGCATGCAATCAGAAATTTTTAATTTTTTTGTTTACTTTCAAAAGAATCTAAAACAACGAAATGGATAACACAATATTGGTATTTGTTTGTCTGGTTCAAGACTTCTCCGGTATTTACAGCCAACTATATTTTGTGGGAGTATTCTATGAAGAGGGTATCCTAAATCGCATCAGGCTCAGTAGGTACAGTATAATCATGTACCGAAAGGTCAAATCTGAGATTCCTTAAAAATGAATAACTTGGTCAGCATATACTACAGGCTGTACATTGTACATGTACTGTACGTGCATTGTACATTTAAAATCGGAAAAATATAAAAGTAATATCAACTTGAGACAGCAACATATTGCAAATATGATTTTACTACAATTTCATGGAAATGGTCAATTCAGTTTTTTAAGTGGTCGAGTACACACTGAACAAAGGTGATTTAATCTGAATTTGTCAACCTAAGGTCGCTTCCAGCAAATCAACGACTTGAACATGCAGTGTCCGTGCACTGGTTTCAATCCTACTGTTAGGAAATCGATTTTCTCAACAAGCCATGGAAGATGCCATGAGATTGGCATCCTACAAATCTTCCCAAATGTGATAACTTTGACCTCAATCTTGACTTCAAAGATGCAATGAACGTGTAATGGGCACGCCAGATCTCCATCAGGAAGAGCCCCGCAAGCAATTCGAAGACAAATTGTGTCAGACCTTCGTAGATTCTGAGAAAATACTGCATTGATGTTTAGAAAGTTTGACAGGTCTCCAACAGCTTTTATGGCAAGTCTAATATAACGCGTTTTCCAGCCTACAATGGATGTTTTCGGAATTTCGAAAAGTTTCTTTATATTGATTTTAACAGAAACGTTTACTTTTACATTTCTACAACTATTGGAAGTGCAACTTTCTTATAACGAACTATTTATCGCCAACTACTGGAATGCAAATGATGATAATTAGATTGTAAGAAAGAACCAACATTTGAAGCGCGATATTTCGCAAGTTATCAATATCAAAATGGCGACAAAGCATGAAGATTCAAACGAAGGATTCTTACAGCGAACTAACCATGCCCGAGGAAACATTAAAATGCTCGTTAAAGATTGTTGGCTGGTTCTTAAAGAAACGTTGATTGACACTCGAAAATCCCGTTGAAACTGGGTTCCTAGATAAGTGGTACATGAGAAATTTATTCAAAATAAGTATTGATAACGTGTCAACCAAAGGACAATAAATTTCTAACATGTGTCAGAAACATGTTTCAGAAAACTATACATTTAGGCGTAAATTTTTCATGAAGGTTTTCCATCAGGGGGAGGGGGGGGGGAGAAATTTCAGTCCCAGGGGAGGTAGTCTGTATTAGGAGGCTGACAAATATTTGGGTTTGAGACAGGAATTGTTTTAGCTTTAAATGAAAATGAGTCTGGAAAGAGGAAACGAAATTAGATTTTGGTACGGTAAAGATGTCGCTGTGAGGCGTCGAATCACTTGGAAGAGAAACGAAACGTATTTCAATACAAAGGCAGTAAACTCGATTTGCATAAGCCACAGCCGTTTGCCGGATCCATTTTGCATGAGCTAGCTCATGGAAGAGATTGCTATTTATCTCCAAGGACCACAGGTGAGCGAGAACAGTTCGAGAGAAGAAAAACCACGCAAATAATCGATCGCAAGTTTTTACGTTGCCATGCAGCGAGCCAAATTCCAGACTAATAGACATATTTCAACCGTCCATGCATGCGTCCCATTAGCTGGACATTAGCCAGCTATGCGATTACTCCAGGAACGGATCATCAAACACTGAACGACCATCAAAAAAGCTGAGTTGGATTTAATGACTGTAGTAATTCAAATTACGACGAGGACGACATGCGTGATTTTAGCGATAAAAACGATTTGCCACGAACTGTGTGGCAATTTGCAACCAAAATTTTAAGAATAGAGTTACGAAGATGATAAGAAGAATTTGGTCCATTGCGAAGGACAGAAGTGAGAAAGTAGAGCACGCAAGATTACGGACGACGTAATCATATACAGACCATGCCTAGAAATGCATGTAGTTAAAGAGTTGCAAATGAATGTTACAAATTGAAGTTATCATCCAAACATTTACATTAACATTTTAATACATTCATGCATGTCATGATTATTCAAGTTCGTTTAGATACGTTTTGGTAAGGATCGTACGTGTGGTTTGTGATCATAAGCGTTTAAACTTATACTTAAGTAAATCTGATTATACATGTAGGCCTATATACATATGTATGTGTTTTACCGAATCTGAGCAACTCTGTGGAGATCCAAAATCCAAGCGAACTTTAATTCTCGAAAGAAAATCGAACAAATCAGTGTTGTTGATGCCAGAAATTTGTCCACTTAGATTATAAAACTTAATAATACATGACAACAGTCCTGAATTTTTCACGAATGTTCTTAACTTTCGACAGATTTGTTACATTTAAAGTCAAGTTAATTGGAGCATTTCCTACCTAGTTCCACGAAAAAATCTTCTAAGAGCGTCCATTTAAATGTTAAAAATAATGTAAATTTGAATCGTTTGTTTATCTTTAACATGATCAAAAGAAATTTAAGAACGTGTTTCTTTAAAACAACAACACATGTCTCAAGCATTTATAAATTTGCCAGAACATATCAGAATCGAGTTTTATATGTTATGTTTATACGCTGGGTGTTGATAAACTGTAGGATACAGTATGCATATGTAGTAGCAAAGACTCGGTTTATTTTTGAGCATGCATGTGAAGTATTGAAATCAACGAAAGTTAACAATATACTTTACATGTATAGATTCCATTCAGTATTAATTTATTGTCTGCATGCACAGAGCTGAACAGCCCGTTAAAGAACTCGGTCTTTAAATCTTGTACAAATTGAGAGAAAAAAAGAATGTCTAAGCTTTGAGTCGAAAACATGCCAGCGAGCACATCTACAACACTCCGGAAAGTAAATTCTTCTAACTTCACTTCCTGAATCGATTCTATGCTCGTTTTGAAGAAACGGCATTCCACAACTCGCCTTTATGGCAAAAAACTTACTTTCCAAACGTTCATTGTCAAGAAAGTGTTCGTCATCCATACGGTCCTTCTCAACTTTTTTTGATGGTATGGCCCTATGGGAAGCCATCATTTTACCATTTCCCAAACACTGTCTGCGCGGCAATGGCATCGCAAACCTTCGGGAATTGCGAAGTCATCCGAGCGGCCCGAGCCCAGGCAATTAAAACACGTTTCAATTAGCTCCGATCCAATTCCGGTAGTTATTTGGCGTAGAAACGAGCTTGGAGGCGAAGATTTGTGCGTCCCAAAAGGTAGAGCAAACACGGCGTTGCATCCGACTTAATTGGCAACGACTGGCATCCAACCGCGCCGCTGGGACACCCGAGTGCAATTCGCAAAAAACAACTCTGAAAACGATGTCGGGTTCGGATTTCATTGAAAAAAATCTGCCCCAAATTGCTAATGACTTCAAAAAACGAAGGGAAATTGTGCGCTGCGCTGGAAAATAACAACCTGCCATCTTCGGGATGAAATAGAATTAAGAGATGCTGGCAGAGTCGAGATGGAAGAAAAGATCATTTTAATCGCGTTCTTCCAAAAAATGATTCTTTACCGAGTAAAAAACAGCTTAATGGAACAATGTAGAAAATAAAAGGGAATAACCGAATAAAGTGCTAAAAAAGTGCGCCATATTCTGATCTACTGTACATTGCAAATAAATTCCTCTTAAAACCTTTCCACGAAACAAAACTAAACGATGCATCTGCAATATTTTAATTTAATTTGCAAAAATATGCCTCTTGTTTAAAGTTACTAAACGTTTTAAACAAGATGCATCAGTTAGCCTTATTTCGGGGACACCTTGATTTAAGATTCTTTGAAATTGCGGTTTAATTTATTATAGTAACGATTGTACGATTAATAAAAGAAAATGAAAATATATACTGTAGGTGTACTCATAAAAAAGGTAAATGTCGACCATAAAATGTAAAACCTAATCTGTTTCTGGTTAAGATTGATACCAAGCGTTATACCTATAAAATTGAGAGACTGCGGAATATAACATTGCTTACTGGTACTTAAGCATTTTGAATGTGTTTTTTTAGCTGCAAACATGTTTTAGCAGTTATTATTCATGTCTAAATTATTTACAGCGAAACGACATCAGCATTCGTGTTACAAGGCTCTTGGTTTTGATAACAATAGTGTCCTTGTTCATGCTCCAATGTTCATGTCAAAATCATGTTACAGCTAATGACATTAGCATCCATGTTCACAAGTGTACAAGTGTGTTGCTACACTTGTAGTCTACTATAAATACGTTTCTAGCATGAAAATAAGCATACAAAATTTTATTAAAGTAGTAGAAGCAATGTTTTAGGCAGTAATGTCCCTCAACTTTATAGCGAGAACGTTTATTCTCTTTCTAAAACTGAAAAAGAACTCCCATTTTATGGTTTCAGTTGCCTTTTTAAGAAGTACACGTATTTTTTATTAAAACGCTTGAACATTAAAAACAGAATTCCCAGAAGATCATGAGTACCGACGGATGTAACGACGGCAAATCCCGAATCTCTGCTTGGAAATTTAATGGTACGACACGTAATTTGATAGAGATTCATAAGCCGGGAAGCAACGTGCAACAATCCATCTTGCTCGAATGATGGGCTTGTTAAATCACGCGCGATGACAGGGTTGCGGGGGCGTCGTACGTTCGGAGCAATTTCGCAGTCACGACGACGCGGAGAAATTAAGCAGAAAGATAACGAGTGACATTGGAATGGCGGTGCTTCTAGGGACAAGAAACGCAATTGCTGGGGGCAAACGGATCGAGACAAATAGCATCCCAGCAGAAAATGACGCTAAGATTACTGGTGGAACCAGTCTAGCGGAATAAGAAATTGCAAGCGTGTTGCTCCTCGGTGCCTAGCAGAAATAGAGCGTGGAATTATAAGCGACAAAAATACTCGCCTAAATTTGTAGTGATAAAGGATTAAAAACAAGCTGTTTTTGATCGCCGCAGGATGGTGCTACAATCTACTCGCAGCCCATCCCCCTAGTGGATTTCAAAAACCATGATTTGAAGCACCAACTGGCTTCGATCATGTAAAAATTCAGCGTAATTTGTCAAATCAAAGTCAGGTTTCCTTTCTACTCAACATTCATGTAGGATAAATATATGACTGCCAGCAAAAAATTCACATTAACATGAAATGCAGCTCAGGTTAGGTGAGCATCTAAGAAATGAAATACATTCGAAAAAAGTTGTTCATTTGCTCATTCGAATTCACGAATGACAAATAGTGAACGTAACTCATATTTCAGAGACTGAGTACATTTCAAAAATTGAAGCTTACAAGTCTTTTTGACATCTTTAGCTCTTTCTTGTCATATAATTTTTTTTAGCAAGATAACGACATTCTTTTGCAAGGAGCTGAGGAATTTTCAAGAAGTTTTGTCCAAGAAAACGTTGACATTAAACGTTACATGATTTTTTTTTCTCAGATTTTTTCCGTTAGGGATGAAAAATGATTAATGAATGATGTTATACAAACTATAGTTTAATGTCAAGCGAACAGCACTTCGATAGGGGGAAGTTAGGATAATTAGTTTGGCAACACCGAATTGGCAACTATTTTCCAAAGGCGCATGAGTGGTTGAATCCTTGACAGGCAATTCTACTCCTACGGCATTCCAACTGGGCGGTCATGCATTTCCTGTCGATTTCCTACAAAGAATTTCGGATTTCCGTTAAATCAGAACCACATTTTGGAGTTGCCAAATGGATTATCAAACTTCGTGCAGTCACGCGACAAGCAATGGCACTTCTGGGCAACTGACAACACAATTTTAAGGAAGTAAAAATTGATAAAAATGGGAAGGTGCCATGCTGCGTGACAAAGGCGGAATTTCGTGTGAATTCAAATTACCTGACTTCCAATCACGAACAGCAATTCGAGGGGGCTAGACCAAATGATTGATGATTTCGTTTACCGTCGTTTTTTCAAACGACTGCTTATTTTTTTTTTCTCGAAAGTTTTTGATCAAAATGCGTGCACAGTGAAGAACATATTATAAGTACATATATATGAAAAAAAATAATACTAGACGTTCGAATTTTCTTTTTTTTTATTAAATAATAATAAAATAAGTTGTTTTTTTAGTTCACTGACTAATCGAAACGAAGTATATTCATTATAAATAGATTTATCTTTGGTTGACGTACATGACAAATAAAATACTGCAGTGAACATTTTTTTTCATTTTTGAAAAAAAAAACTGCAAATTTCAGGAATAGGAAGTGAATTTCTAGAGCTGCATTTAATTCTAAGAAAAATTAAAAGAAATTCAGAAAATATGAATGTGATAAATTCTTAACATATCAGCTAGAATCAATCAACGTTTCAATATAGAAAAACGAAGGATTTTTCACTACCAAACGTTGTTTTATTTGTTAAATAAGAAAAAAAAAATAAAAAACATTTTGTGGTGAAAGAATCCTTCGTTTTTTTGTATGGATATCAGCTAGAATTTTGACAACTTAAAAAAACCTGTAAAATATTAGAAAATTGTGAAACTTTTCTGGCAATTATACCAATAAGCGAGAGCTTCCTCCAAACATAATTTTAATGAGGCCCGGGCTTTGTGCGACTAAGTGAACCGTCATCCATTACAATTGGTCGATATATTGAATATCAATATAGTTCCTTTGCTAGCTTGCACCCATAGCAGTTCAAAATAGTGAAAACAAAAAGGCAGCAATGGTGAATTCGCCGAAAACAACAAAGCTGGCATCACTCCTATACCTGAAATGGACACTCGAGAACGCACTGTCTGGAAGACTTGGACCGACTGGACATTATGCAAGTGAGGATACGGAATGGTATGATAAAAACAAAAAAAAGTGATAGAAACCAATAGTTAAGTCAAAATGACGAGGGTACATGCACTTGCGTAATTTATCCACTACCAATGGCTTTGTCGCGCAGGAGTTCAATAAAATAAATTTTTCGCCAATGCATAAACTATAAAACTATAAACTGTTAGATGTGAATTCAAATATTTTAATGCCAAAATTTCTTGTTTTAGTTCATGAAAATATAGTTCCAATTTATGGAATTTGAAACATTATTTTATAAAATTTTTAAATTAAGGTAACTAACATGCAGCTTTCTACATAGCTTTCTGATAATTTTGGTCACCTTTACTACGTTTACTTTGTCACGAATTTGCAAAAACAAAATTGACTATTTTGGGAAAAACTTTGTTTTTACCAAACGTCAAACAATAACATCATATAATAATTAACTTCGTACATTTAATTACCGAAGAAATATCAGAAATTTGTCATATTAGATTTGCCCAAAAATACCCTTAAAGATCACATTTTTTCTGCAGTCAAAATATCGAAACAATACAAGAACAGCATCCGAAACTAACGAAGATAACCAAATCTCTTGCAAAAAAAATTGCCTTTTCCAGAAAAAACAAACAAAGGGAACTAGGAACCCTGCACTACACGTAATTGAAAGAGTGAAAGGTCCCTTCTGCAAAGTTTGGCGCGTGACCCTCGGCCTCAATGAGCCGAGCTCCATCTGGCAGTAAGACGCGATAAACGCCTTTCAGGTTCCCCTTACGTCGGTGGGGGCCGCTAGCATCTGCACCGTCGTAATTCGACGTTAATTGGCAATTTAGCGAGAGACTGGCTCTGTCAATGGCAAATGAATGGTCCCATTTATTTGCATATTGTTATAGTAGCAGCCAAGAACATTAGGCCGTGTTGCGATACGCCTATAGGGTGCGGGATTGGAGCTGCAAAGGGAGGCAAAGATCTAAATATGAACAATTTTTGCAGAAAATGTGCTGGTGGATAGACGATCGAAAGAAGAGAAATTATACGACTGCAGATGCGCGAAGGTCGTCCAACTCGCGTGGAGCGAGTTATTCAAATGCTAGACGCAAAGGCTCCGAACCGCCTTTTGTATTAATTAAATCGGCGATATTTTATGCGAACCTCCAAAAAAAAAAACGCCATGAAAAATAACGCCCCTTCAGAGCTGGATATAAAGCCGGAGATAAATAGCTTGGAAATACGCTTCAGTCGCATAAATTCAAAGACAGGGCGAGTCGACAAAGACTGGAGGAGAAGCTGATCGTCCAAAACAGAAGATAAAAAATGTACAAGAAGCATCTGAAAAGAGTCGAGGGAGCCAACAGCTTCAATATCGTATACTGTACGTGTATACAATCAGATGCAAAACAAAATTTCGTCTATCTTGGGAGAAAGCCTCTCATCACGATGCACTCATGTTGCAACCTGCAATTAAATCTTGAAAAATGTACGGAATAAATGAATGCAAAGAAAAATCTCCCTTCGATGAATATTTTTTGTTAAAGTATAAGGTAAATTACACATCAACCGTTCAGGTAGTTGTATCACGGGTAATCTTGACAGGTATGAATGGATTTGTAAATGCTGCGAAAATGTTACCTGGTAAATGGCCACATTTAATGCAAAATGTTACAAATGAAAAATGTTATAGATTCCCGAACACTTGTCGAGTGCAATTGGTACCGAATATTTACCTTAATTATCTGGATGTAAATTAAACATTCATTAGGAGAAAGTTTGCTTCCAGTTTATGGGGTTTTCCATAACTCATGAGAGCATATATACTCTCCGTGATGGGCGAAATTTCGTTTTGCACCTGGATACAGATTACATAGAAACTAGTCAAAATCTGCAATGTGCAACCATACAAACAGGTACAAGGAAGCAGAGGGCACCAGAAGGTTATAGGTCAACCGAGCCATTGTTGTAGAACGTCGGATTAGTGACGTCTGCATACCTGGACAAGTACCATAGTCGAAGAACACAGGCACTATAGGAAACTTGACTTCGTCTAAAATGGATAACTTTTGAAGCTTGGCTACTGCAATAACAAGTGAAAAACAAATTTCACGAAAAATACCCCCGCATAAATCAGTGAACAACAAATTCCCCCTTAGTTTGTTGCCCTTGAACGGTACTTCAGATACATATACTGTATTTAAGATAATGCAAGAATACGAATGATTCTGATGTTGTGACCTGGCTTCACAACACTGGTTCGCCATATGTTGGAGTACTGCGCTCCTATTTGGAACCCTCACAGGATGAATAAAATCCTGGAATTAGAAATGGTCCAACGTA
>JAQGAO010004786.1:0-14544 GCA_034697705.1 Ommatoiulus sabulosus
TTTTACGGGAAATACGCATCACAACACATTTCTCCTTATTTAAATTTAACTGCCAATCATTGCACCAAGTATTCAAGTATTCAAGGTTCTTGTATTTTTACCTTAATGAGAATGTAACATGTGACATACATGTAATTACTTAGGTGATAAATTTGCGGTGCACTCAATTAACCTCAACTCTTAGATGCTGCTATTAATGCATACACTTTACATGTACTGTATTTTACTTAGTCATTGTAGACTTAATTTGGCAAAGAAAATCAGACTTGTCACTTGTGTAAGATGCATGTTACTAAATAAAGTTCAGGTAAATTTAGTGGCACCTTTTTAAGGTTAAACCTAACCAATGTCTATTTGATAAACAACGAACCTGGTTAAGGAAACTTGTTATCTCGAATTTAAATAACTTAAACTAAACCAGTGAAGTAAATCAAGGTTTTTCACTGTTTCTATATGCAAATGAAAACGTCCCCATTTCAGCAACGCAGCTTTTGGTCAGTTATGATTTCATGGTTCTTGTATTTTTATTCCTATATACAGCACAGTAATGTATACGTATCGTGCGAAGTTTTTATGTTTCCTTTTTGATTGTCTGAACTTCATAATTGGTTCGATTGTCGAAAAAACCTAAAACTCGATTACCTTAAACAATAAATTAACATTAGTTGTCAGCATCATTACATCGAACTTCATTCTGTCCGAAACTTGTTTTTGTGCATTAAATTGCTAACGGAAATTTCGGGGCCACTTATCGAAAGGAAGCTCATCAAATTTTTTTTGTCGTCAATTGGGAAAATGTCGCTAATTTGATCGTTTCCCTTTCGAATCTGAAATGGAAAATTAATTGGAGTGAAATTTAGACATAAAACAAATCCTAACGAGTTCACATGAGCAACCATCCATTTATCCTTATAAATGTATGCGTTAGTCATGTCAACGAGAGGTTAGTTTTGACATTATTTTCAGGTGGTATCTGCACATTTTTTCAACGTCATTTTCAATATTTTATAGATTTCTTAAAATTTATTTTATAAACACTAACAACAAAATAACATTGGAGTAAATTATTATTCCGAGTTTAATTTTTAGTTACATTTCTTGGACAAAAGCGAATAATGGAAACTGTTAGAATAAATATCATTCAGATGGCAAGAAGTTTGGCAGAAGTTTGTAAAAAAGTACTGCAAACAAGATGGCCGCCCCAAAAACTGACAATGTCAACAAACGTCTCACATGGGGGACTTCCACCGTCACGGCCATTGTGACTCAGAATCTTATTCTCCTAATTACACCAATCATTTGATGAACTAATAATTAATTTCCTTTTTGTGCCACAGATGGCCAGCTCCAAAGCAGGTATTATTAAGGACCTCCTGGCCCACAATCACAATGCGCACCTACATCCGTTAAGACATAATGCACGACGTAGTGGTTAATGCAGTGAGGGGTCCGAAAGTTGGGTGAGGGGGAATAAGATATGGCAGTGTTTGAAAAAACCCAGGGTGGCACCCAAGGGGTAAAAAAGAACTTCCAATTTAAGCGGGTTCATCACGCGTGACGCCATAACGATGCATAAGAAATAATAACAAATGAATTTGTGAGCAACAACAAAAAAATAATGACTGGGGTAGGGGTTGATTCCCGTGCGTGACAATGGACTTTTCATGTGAAACCTAAGGTCTAACACGGGTCCCACACTCTTGGCGGCACACATTTCGACAATGTCTTGTTTTGTCAGTGAATTTCGTCATTTGGATAAATTAGAGAAATCTAATCGCGTGGGGTTTTCTTAGATGTCTAATTGTAATAACCAGAACGATTCATGAAATAAAAACTGGAACGAGGAGATGTAAAACGGCAGCACTGAACATGATTAAGTTTAACGGTTAGATCGAAAGTTGTGAAATCTAGTTGTAACTTCTGAAATAAGAATTCTTTGGCACGTGGGTGCCTATTAATTTTGTCCAACACTGTAGATCTTAAAATACAGGAGGTTAATTAATTACTAAACCCGCACAAAAATCGCACTTGCGATCCAAATTATGTGATTGTAAACAACCTTTAATGTACTCATTCAACTTTTCGGACCCCACAACACAAGTGTTTCCATTACGCTTCTCCTTTATAACTGAAGAAATACCCATCATTGCACAAGATAATGTGCAGAATGCAATCTTAGATTTACAGGAATGGATGTACCCATAGCATCTGTGTTGAGGTGCAATAATAATTATGGTCTCAGATCCTATGTTGTTGTTTGTTCTCATCTTAAAGGGCAGTTTCTTGATCAGGCCAATATTAGATTCTCTCAAATCTTGGGTTGCATCATCTATCATTGTCAATGTCACCATATTGTCGATGATTTCATCACATTATTATAGACATTTAGGGGATAACAACAAACCACAATAAATCAAACTTATCATGCATGATTCCGGAAGCATCTGATCATGCATTGAGGCTTCAAAACTATAGTCACTGTTCCAGCATAATCCAGTTCATCAAAATTTGACAAATTTCGATTTTGCTTTATTTGCAGGTACTCTGGCACCTTGACATATTCCGCAGAAGTTTTCGGGAACTATCTGGCCACGCCTGCATGAGAGATTCCTGCATTTTCTGCGCACTGAAGGTGAGTTTCCATAGAACACACTTTATACCGGAAACATTGTCAGTCAGCCATGCTTGCCCATTTTTTTTTTTAAGAAACTTTAGATTTTTGTTGACCAAGAACAATTCGTAATTTAGCGCACTTTTGATCAAGACCGAAATTAACAATTTAAGACAATCAATTTCCAGCTCAATTTTTTTAGCACTGGCAATTACATTTAAATGCATATTATTCCAGTATAACTTTCGGTATTAATATCTTCCTTAACTAAGTTTTTGACAGCAATGTGCCATTGACTTCATCACAGAAAAATATTGGCCTTTAAGTCAACATCTGCGTGCGTCTTAATGGCTTTGCAAACACTGCCAGAAAACCTCCCGGAAGCTGTAAAACCCGCCCATTTCAGGTGTAATTAAGCCAATCCATCCTGGCAAGGTACAAAATCTCAAACAGGATAAAGGGTCAGCATTCAGAATGGCTGACTTCCTCGCGTAAAGTAACCCAAGAGTGACTCCACCTGCCAGTTGCCATGGCAACTACCCAATTTCCATAACCGATTACTTCGATTCTCAACTGGCCACGTGCAGTGGTTAGGAGAGAGTCTTGACACAAGGGGTGTGGATATTGGAGGAATAATAACTGTTATACCAAACGATTAAACGGACTGCAATCTACTTCCTTGTTCGGAAGTCGAGCGAATCTAGATCGAAATACAGGTAGTCCTGATCGGAATGTGATCAATTTCGATGTTTGCCCAACCCACGCAATTATATGGATTCCTCTGTGGCTGACCATCGTTCGGTTTTTCGTCACTTCTTGTCACCAATTAATTGTTGCCACACATCGACAGCTGTAGTGTGGCAATCACACGTTTTGTGTGATTTATATGTCTATATTGGAACACATTAAATCCAATCCAAAACAAATTTAGCCTTATTTAAGCATGCAGTATGTATAGATTGGAACACATGCAATGCATTTCAAAATACATTTTGCGTTATTAAAATGCACTTTTAAAAATACATTTTGCGTTATTAAAATGCACTATTAAAAATACATTTTGCGCTATTACATGTAATGTGTATAGATTGGAATACATGTACATGTAATGCATTTATAACACATTCTGAAATATACATGATGAAATTCATGAAAATGTATTTTGATACAGGTGCATGAATTGCATGTTCCAATATTTTCAAATGCATTTTCAAAGTTCACATTTTCTCGATGTGTGATAAGTGTTCCGTGTTTTGCTGTTCTGCGAATATACTGTACATGTATATACATGTGCAATGTACAGTATAAATTGGTATCACTATTAGAAGCTGTTTTTATTTAACCAATTAATGTTTAGACTATTAAATAAGGATAATAGAAAATATCGCAATAAAGTATCGGTTATAACAAGAATTGCTAAAATGAGTTAGACCATAATTAAAAGAATGTTACCATTAAAATAAAGTTCATTTATCATTAAATCCCGTAACTTGTAAAATTGCGTGATAATAATGCTGCACTTTTTAAAATTTTACTTTTGTCCTTCTGTTCACACGAACGTCCGTGGGAAAGTTCAAAAGTTCAGATGAACTATATAGCGTTGCACAGTGATGTGGAATTTGCTGTTTTGACGGGCAAAACTGAGAAATCTAAAGAAATCTTGCTTAGGATTTTATAGGAACATTATTCATAAACTAGAAACAACTTTATAACGAAGAAAAGCAAACGAAACATGAGAAAATCAGAACTAATGTATAAGTTTTACTTTTATCAAAACTTGTGCAGTTCTGGAAGAACCATCTGAACAATACGACCTTTTTCTGAAAAAAAAATCCGGCCAAATTTCAGGTTTTTTACTATGACAAAGTTTTACGAGGCCTTGGACATTATCCTGGCGTGTCACTGGATGTTGGTTATAAAAATGATGAAACTGAACGAGTTTTTGTTTCCCAGCCTTTCGCAGTTGAATTGACTGAAGGCGCCACCATTTATTGACCCTTTACAAAATGACATACCGTGATTAAACGGACAAAACGAGCCACCCCCGCCACCCCCACTGTCGTCGGTTTCCACCCACTCAACCAGAAAATATAAAAGAGGTAATGGAAATCGAATTAGAAGGGAAACCTTGTCGATGACTATAGGTGCTATGGTTCGTGCACGAACTTCATGTAAGCCAACCACGTTTCTGCTTTTGAAGCAAGTAGTTTCCATCTAGTCTCCTTGGATTAATCGCCAATCCCACATCTTAAATGTCTTCCTGGAAATTGTAGTCCGCATACCCTTATCGTGACAGTACCAGAATTGCGTTTCAACAAGGCATTTTTACCCTTCCATAAAGAACAACGTGATAGTCCTACTTGCCAAAATAAAACATTCAAATACATTCGGGAATGCAATGACAAGAATATGTTTCGAAAATATTTTTCAAAGTGCATTTTTAATAACGCAAAAAGTATTTTGAATACAAAATAGCCGATCAAGATGGCTTAGAAGTTAGCATTCTCGTCTTGCATTAGGTAGACTCAGATTCGATTCCCGGGTCGGCTATCCTCGATTGTGGTTTTTCATGGTTTCCCACAATTTCTCCAGGCGAATTTCGGCCACGACCGCCTTCCTATCCCATCCTCTACTTTATATTCCCAAATACGGGAAATATACCTAAAATGTGATGTTGGGTCCATCATGACCAGACTGTTTAGTCTGACTTAATTTGTATAATGATCCCCCCTGCCAATGGTACTATGTAATGATTGCAGCGTAAAGAACTGAATTGAATTGAATGACTGAAAAGCTTCAGGAAATTGCCAAGTTTCACTACATGTTAAATCCAACATGGAATCCATAATTAAAAAATTTCTATTCAAAGTTGTGTCTTAGATAATAGATGAAATAAACTTAAAATTATAAAGTATGAGAATTGTTAAATGCATCTGAATGTTACAAAAAATTCTAAGTCTTTACTAGTCCATACTACGTATATATGCTGTGGTATTCTTAGATTAGAAAAAGAACATAATGACGTGTAGACAATGAATTACGTAGGAAGTTCTTAAAGAAGCCAGAAATTAAATATCTTGTCAAGGTATTCTGACAAGATATACAAGGATAGTTTGATGTTGTGTAACGGTCTATTGTAAATGCATGTACATGTATATGAAATGTTACTGAAACATACGTGTTGAAAATGATAAATTCTGTTATATTGCAAATTGGAAATACATTATATTTGAGAAAGATTTTGACACTTTATTCGTAATGTATATGCGTTGCAAAGTACCATATCACAACATCGGAATTTAACTTGCTAAAGCCATATACATGTACAACGTATGAAATAATAAATTCAGTTCTTCTAAATACATTTTTCTTATAAAACAGATAGCTTGCTTCAAAAATGAAAGTGAATTTTCTAACCTTACAACAGGTTTATCCGCCTACAAAAACGTCTGTGTTGCTATACAAGCAAACGATCTTGCCTTTTAACAGAAACTCGCTTTTTCACATCCAAATTTGGCAAAAATCTTACCATAAACTTTAATTGGCTATGAGTCAAACACTGGAGAAAATAATTTCATTCTGCCTTTTCGTTTTATTTCTCCAGAATCATTTTAATATTGGCTGTTTTCCATACAAGTAGCACATCGACCTCATAGATTGGCTTAAATTAATTAAGTCCCAAAACTTTTTTTTTATATTGCAAACCCACGCCTTGCAAAACAATAGAAGGTCGAGCCCAAAACAAGGTGTCCGGATATTGAATTCTTTATAAGTATCATTTTTAATTATGGTTGAATAACGAATAGCACCATGCATGGGGTGTTGCGCCTGCAATAAGCATTCTGTGTGTTCTTAGCCATATGTACCACTAATATTACAATTCGATTCCATCTCATCACGTTAAGTCCATAAATTATACACTATTTTTGTTTGTTTGATCCGAAAACAGACTTATGCCTCTCCTTGTAGTTGTACGCAAAGTGGTAAGCGCCTGCAATAAGCATTCAATGTATTCTTACCCATGGCAACCAGTGTAGGTGAACATCAGGTAAAATCATTTTAATATCGGGACTCTTCTGATTTACGAATTTCAACTTAGGTCATACAGTATAGCATTCAGTTAAAGAATTGAATCAAGTTTTAAGAAATTTGCACAATGCTGTCGAGATTTTGACTACAAGTGAGCTTGTTTATCTATTCTAGCTTCGACTATAAATGTGTGAAGCTTCAATTTAAAGCATATCAATTGCCATTCTGCGCATCATCCTTCATGCTAATGCTATGGAACGCCGCTTAGTTAAGGGTCCATTTCAATGCAAATCCTATGGAACGTCGCTATATGTTCCGCATTTCATCTTTTCGGAGGTTTAACTAATTTTCAAGTTTATTTATACATAAAACGGAATAACATAACAAATTTGTGAGATAATTAGGAGCAACGGATGAGTAATTTTTATTTTGAGGAGAAAAATTTGACCATATAAGTATTATTTATTTCACTGCATGGGTAAATTTCAGATTTTTAGCATTACATGTAGGCCTACATTACGGGTATAGTAATAGTTAACCACTGGCTTGATTTAGTTGCACGGTATTTCACACATTTTTCCAATTTTTTTTTTTTTAACAAAATAACCCAATCGCTAAACAATTTAGCAAAATGAAGTCAACAAAACATGTGCACAATGCAAAAACCGAAAGCATATACTTTTTGCCAATCCGAGCAAATTCCAATCAATGAAAAACTTCCCTAAAGATATGCAGCTTTATAGTATGTACATGTACCATATGGACTTAGGAATAGGTTTGGTTTATCGTTTTATATTGTTGCTTCGTAACAACAAAAGAAGAAATACATATAGAATCAGGTTTTGACAGTAGGTGTCTGCCTAGAAATTTTAAAATGTATTTACAAACACCCTTGTTTTATTCGCGTTGCAATGCGATATTAAAAAAAAACGACATGGGGTGCCGCCATTATGTCATTTGAATGCATGGGGACCAGATAAAAAGTGGGGGGAAAAATAATGAGAAATAAAGTTAAAATAACGACTTCCTGATGCTGGTAGAAAAAAAAAGTGCTCGGTAATCATGAAGAATTCCCTAGCAATTTCCCCTTGATTTTAATTTCGCTCATATTGCCTAGATGTTCTAGGTGGGACCGTTTCGATCGAACAGAATAGGGTAAAGCCGTAACTTTCCCGCGCAATCAATTGTTATTAAGTTCCCATAAATAATCGGATAGAAAGAAACGCTTTTCATGATAACAGTCATGTTTCCCATAAACTTCACAGTTTCGGAAATAACTATTATTATTACTAACCGAAATTTGCAGGCTAGATAAAATTTACTCCTCCTTCCTGAGGAAGGCGTGGCTGTATTTTATTAAATTATTGAGGTTTACTTGTTTGTTTTTTCTCAATAAATCACCAAACAATTATGTAATTATCCTAATTTTTTTCGACATTCTGCAATAATTATATTTTTTACCCACTGTTTCACAAGATTACCAATATTACTTTACTAGTTTTCCGCAGATTTCTCAATTTGCCTCAATTCCGCCTAAAGCTACTCCTGCCTTTTACCATTCTCCTGAAACATTACCATAAGAAATCGTGAGATATAGATGCTTAGAAAACGGGTTTGGGGTGAATGCTTTTATGGTCGCCTTCCGGATGGAGACGTGGCTGGCGTACATGTATATGTTGTATACAGGTATCTTTGACCAACAAAGTCAGCTAGACCACCGAAACGGACCTCAGTATCCGTGAAGTCTGCCAAATTTGATCCCATGGAAATTGTGACAATAAAGCTTTCGTCGAAAACATGACGGTCGTGAACGATGGACACTTTTTTGAAAATCTAAATAATCAATGAAATAACACCTCTGATCATAGTAATGTTCATCTCAAACCAAGTTCATGATCGAGTTATTCCATTTTTACACTTGGAATTACAATGCGAATATTTTGGCAATGGAATGTTTAAGAAAAGACAATTGTTTCTAGCTAATTGTCCCGAAGGTCTCAGCTTACTCTTTTTTGTTGTTAAAGCTCCACAATGTACGCACACAAGTGTATTTATATACTTAACCAAGTACATGTATATACATGTAGTTTTCGATTCTCCCAAAGGTCAAGCATTAACTTCAGAATTCATGGATAACCACCAAATGTACTGTATCTAAAATTATATACTAAGCCATTAAACAAAACCCACAATGGTAAAATACATGGAAAAGTGCCAGAATAGCCAATGGATAAATGTATATTGTACATCGAGGGTTAACGTTTCGTCTTGCAATTTTTTCAAAAAATCTAACAATCTGTTTTTTATGATATAAAATTGCATCACATGGTCATAATAAGAATAATTCAAAACATTGCATCATTTCACGTTTCTTTTTCTTAACGACGTAAGATCTAATGGCATTATCACTAATTAAAATAAATGGGAAATTTTGAATATTTTTTTGCCACAAACTATTATCCATCTAGGGAGCAAATCAATTTGATAAATTTCAGATGAAACAAAGCAATTTTCGTTATACGTGTACATGTATATAGCTGCAGTTGTTTTAAGACCATTTTATGTTAAAAAAAAACAAAAAAAAAAAAAACGCTTTTCTATTGCTAAACCCATATCGAAAAGAAATGCATTTTAAAATGCATTTCAAAATACAGTATGTATGGATTGGAGCACTGCAATGCATTTCAAAAATGCATGTAGCGTTATCAAAATGAATATTGAAATGCATTCTCATCACTGCATTTTAAAATGCATTTCACAATATTTTTATATATCTTTGTATTTTCGTCAGAGCATTTCAAAATGCATTATTACGACGCAAAATGTAATTGGAAGTGCATTACAATGATCCAATTTAGGCTGGTTTTCAAACGCATGAAACGTTGCCATTGAGTTTCTTAGAGACCTCTAGGAAAGTAGGAAGACAAGACCAACAAATGCATAATTAACATCAAACTTGACACCCTAGAAAACCATGACGCCAACTATCAGATTTAAAGAACGTTCGCACACAAACGTAAAATGGTTGGTGGATCCGGATAATCGAAGTCGCTGTCATACCTGCATCAGAAGGCTGTTGAACTGAATCTTTTGCGTCAAGGAAAAGAGTGGAGGACGTTGGCCCAATGTTTTTTCCCCCGTTCCACTTCTCGGAGAGAGTGAGGGGGAGAGAGGGGAAAATATAAAAACTTGACCAACCACTTCGCCGATGTATAGTTTCAGGGAAAAATACATAAACAAAATATGGTAATTCGAAAACCGAGGAAAGATGCAGCATACAGGCATTGCTGGCACGGAAAATCACCTTTCTGACAAATTGCATGCAACCACGTCTTCTCCTCTCCCCTTCTCGCTTCATCAAAGGGTTAAATTTCCCTTTTCAAAATTTTGCCAGATTAACTTTCGAACAACCTATCGCGACGATTTTCCCTTCGGTTAACTCATAAAACTAAAGCATTTGCAATTAGGGTGCGGCTATGAGGCCATTCAAAAAGAATGTCCACAGAATTCGTTGAAATTTTGGTTTCTCTACCTCTAGGACGCTGGCCCAATATCCCCCCCCCCTTTCCTCAATGTGTCCGGTTATTCTTGTCTCTCCCTTGTCCTATCCCCCTCCCTCAGTCCCTCTCCTTACACACTTTCCAAACTTTAGAAATATTGGTTCTAAAACGATGTTTTAAAACGTATCCACTGCATGGGCATGCTGCAGTGAAATATCACAGGAGCTAGCCTTTTCTAAGGTACAATAGTAAGAAAAGCTATTTAATCGTGATGTTTTTTCTTACTCAAAATCTTAGAAAGTTTAAAAAAAAAATTAAAATTCCAGCTTTCGAAGAACCAGTCGTGCACTTTATTCCAAGTAGTAGGTGCTTTAATAATCATCAAGTATTTAAAAAAAATCATTTCCCTCACACAAACCCGCCATAGCCTACGTTGTACATTTAGAAAACTCAGATATAGGACAGGTTACAAAACAAAGATACGGCTATTATGGAAAATTTGTACTCGAGGCCCGGGGCTTGTTGGAGACCTGAGGTACGTTTAGTATGGGTAGTTTTTTTTTATTAATGAGAGTATATTGGGGAATTTACGTTAGCTGTAGGTGTGTCCACTTGTGGACATCCTGTTTTGCATTGCACGCAAAATTGCGTGCTAGTACTATACCTGTATATGCATAATCCAGCCTTTGTTTGGCCACATCCCAGATCCTCCTCATATTCGCCACAGAATTTCCATCCTATTTTCCAGAAAGGATATTCACATTCATCAAAGAGTAAAAATAAGCTAAAATTAGGATCAAAATATATCACAGATTTTCTTGGCTGTAGGTGGCGCTACTAGCTACTAGCTCGATCATTGCAATTAAGCATTTAGAATTTTATAAATTTCTTTATCTCGTTGCCTGATTTTTAATCAACCCTTTAAGACTGCGAGCTTGCTGATGGAGTCCTGAAGATTCCTATCTCCTTACGGTCTTTGTTAATTGTCCAAGTTTTTTTAAGACATTCCAATAGCAGTGATTATGGCGAATTAACTCGATACCGTAACATTCCGCAGATTGAAACGCCAATGCCAATCCAACTTAAGTTCAAATCGAACAATCCTATCCAGCAATCAGCTACTGTATACACTATCCCAATTAATTTACATACAATGATTCGCATCATATCGCGCATCATCACCTTGATGTGATGTTTGCCTTCACTAATGTCAGATTCTATCAGAGTTGGTCTTTTCTGAAAATAAGTCCATATCAATCTCACCAAATTTGGACTCTATTGTCTCTTCCATTCAAAAGTTAATTATTTTTGTGGTTGGAAACACGGAACAAAATCTGCCCCATCCAATCTCCCTTTCGATTTTTGCTCATCTAATATCGCGTCTTTTATGATGGCACTCCCACTCCCACCCCTACTTCAACAAAAGGATTTCATACATAACAGTCCATTGTACAGTTCTGGATGATGGACGCCATTGTGAGTAGTCAAGCAGTCATGCATTGCCAAATTGAAAACCTTTCACTATTTGCTTGCATTTGTATAACGAGTATTTTGATGCACCATCAGCGAGTAAACCACGTTTGTTGGCGATGTAGCATCGTGTTTTCAGAAAAAGAAACTATTACAAATCGCGTTTATTAAATGTTTTTAAATGCTGAAAACACTCAGATGTTTTAATTGTTATATTTTCAAAGAAAATATTTTTTTGCCAAACAGCATTCTGTGAGGAAATATAAAAAAGAAAAATTATTTTCTTTTAAAATTACTTTTCGTTCATCACAGAAAAACGGTGAGGTCAGGTTGTTGGACTTGTTTACAGTATGCATTTCATATAATTTACAACCTACCAAGTGGTCGCGTATTTTCTGTTTGTCAGCTATGGTTGAATTTCGAAAACACCTATTTTCAGCGATAATGTACATTGTAAATTTGGATTTTAGATAATGAAGCAATATCTGTTTAATAAATAATCAGATAATAAATTTCATTAATTACATTTGGAATGTTAAGACTGGTAGAAAAGAAGTAAATGCGCAGAAGAACTCAACTGTGCAAAGATAAACAAGTCAATATGGTTCGAGCATCAAGATACCTGATGAGAAGACAGTTCCAAGAAAACTGAGCAAAAAAGCCGCCATTTCCCTCACAAAATATGTAGATAATAGCCAAATAATTGGGAAAAAAAGACTACACTTCAGTTAACCAATAATACGAGTATATCATTGGGAAAAAACAGTTGGCCAAAAAATGGAGCCCACGCCTTGTTTGCCTTGAGAAGTCAACTCTCAAATATTTGGGCATTCGTTATAGTACTCTAACAATTGTATATTAAAGTAGAAATAGGGCACATTAAATATACACAGTAGAAATCGAAGTGCCCTTGGAATTAAAATTAAAAAAACAGCTCATATTTTAGGCTAGGCGCTGCCACGCTGGTTCCCTTCACCTCACCTTAACCTTACCTATAAAAAACACATTTCAAACACACAGTCAATTAAAGCCATGAAACAGCACTCACAAGGTTATTTGCCTCCATCACTAACTTTAGAGCCTTAGCCCTAGGAAGCTGTTTTTCCTGTATTTTGATTGTTTATTGCAAAGTTTCTAGTCTGAAATTTTAAGCAACACAAGTTAATTGGGAACCTTTAGGAAGTTAAGGAATATTGTCAGACTACCAAAAGAATTTCTTATGGTTCTTGGCGGAAAATTCTCTATTATATAACAAATTTTCTAAGGTAGAATCGACTAATGAGGCTCAATTATGAGACTTCTTCAGAAACTTCTAATTTGAATTTTACATATTCATTTCGGACAACTTTTGTAAAAATCTGAAAAGATGACTGAAGAATTTTCTCTGAATTCTCAAATAACCATGACCAAAATAATTTTTGGAAAAAAAAATAATCTTAGGAATTTGTATTGCTAGTTTTCAATAATTACTAATTTATATCAACTTTTCAACGTTTGTAAAACAAACTAATGTATTTTCCATGCTTTTCATATTTCCAGGAGCTATTTGCGCAATTCCAGTACAGCCATGACACAGCTTTGCCACCTGATGCACTAAGGAGGGCGCTAGCAGAAACATTCTTCATTCAGCAAAGATTTCAGCTGGGTTTTATGGACGACGCTGCAGAATGCTTCGTGAGTTCTTGTTTTACACATGAATGACGAAAGATGTCATTTCCTCGGCAAAAATAATCACAAGATTTTTTGTTGCTATGTAGGAAAATATTCTGATGCGAATCCATTTTCACATTGCAAATGCTGAATCTGAAGACATGTGCAATGCCACGCATTGCATTCCTCATCAGAAATTTGCGATGACATTGGTCGAGCAGGGTGTCTGTCGCGCTTGTGGAGCGACTTCAGAGCCCTTGCCGTTCACTCAGATGGTGCATTACATTTCCTCGTCCGCACTATGGTAAGATTACAGCGAATATTCAAATTTGAAAATCTTTTTATGTGGTACTGTATGCAACAATGTCACATTAATATCTCAGCAGTTACTCAAATATTACTTTTTCGGATGCCTTCATTTTAAGATTCAAATTTTGTAGCAATTCTCCATCAAACATGTGTTATGCAAAATGATTTTACATTATTTGAACATAAAACCATGACACACGTGCTTTTTTTATTTACATTTCAAATGCACCAGTAAGTTCAGTTATTCCAAACGTTTAGAATACAGTATATTACTCAAATGAAAAGCTTTACTACACTCTAAAAAAATGTATAATCCCTACCAAATAAAACCTTTTGAGGTTCTTTCCCTTGCTACAATGGTTATTTGTTAATGAAATTTAATAAAAAATTGTACAGATATTGTTGTTCTCTTAAGGATGATTTTGAAAGGCAATTAATTTTGGAATATTTCAGTTCATGGAATTCTAATCAATATCATCCATTCCGAAATAGATACCGTATGTGATTGCTATGTTTTCATTGTGGAAACGAAGTGATATTAGGCTGAATGGCAGCTATAGCCCAGTAATTTGAACTAAAACGTTCACATTTTGGAACAAACATCCAAATTTAAGAAAAGTCTCGGTAATTAATTAAAATATGAATATGCTCGTGGTTGCAATGCTTCCTGAAAATCTATGCTACAAGTATTTAGATGTACAACTGCTATGGCATAGAGTAAAAATTTAAATATTGGGCACAATGATGCCCCAATAGTCTAACCTAACCTAAAACGTTGAAATTACTGTGCCAAACATTTCGGTTTTTACTGTAAACCATAGCAGTTGTACATCTAAACAGAACTATACATTTTCAGGACGATAGCAGCTATTCGTCTTCACAACTGAAATAATAAAAAAAATTACCTTAACATTGATTTTCAATTCAATTTCAATTCATTTCTTTACCCTGCAGTCAGTACATTTTACATAGTAC
>JAQGAO010004787.1:0-14542 GCA_034697705.1 Ommatoiulus sabulosus
CTGACTTTTCTTTAAATTTTGACAAAGTTGCCTGACTTTGCATGACTTTTTCAGTTTTGCCTGATTTTGCCTGACTTTGCCTGACTTCGCAGGTCAGTGGCAACCCTGTAAAGAGCAGAAATTTAAAAAAATAAACAAGGAAACATTTTCACAAACCTGTAGTATAGTATTTGTGGCAGCTGACCTCTGGCATGATTGGTGCCATTAAAGCTAAGTGAACAAGTTGTAAATGTGAACGTGGTTCCATCTGAACCCTTGACAGTATTTAAACCTCCATCCCCATTGCTAGTTCGCCCTCCATGGTTACGTAAACGAATAGCATATTTCATGTTTTCCTGCAGATACAAGTATTAGAAAAAATTGCAAAAATAATCAGTTTCAAGTTACTTACAAAAAGGTACATACTTTAATCGCCACAGGGTGATCGAACTTCACTTCCACAACATCCCCAACACAGTCATCAGGGCCAAAGGACCCCCTGATAATTTCTAAGCTGTTCCAACGTTGCGTATGAGAAGGATCGCTACTGCTTCCATTTTGCTGTACAAATTTAATGATATTAAAGGAAATTACCAACGATTAACAAGCATGAAATAGGTTAACTTTTATATAAGCCTTCCCATGCATTTTTTAATCTTAAATTCATTCCAAAAAAACTTCAACTACAGCATTTTAAAATGCAAGAACTCAGAAAACTAACACCTTTTTTACTGATGTCAGAGACTAAAGAAATGATAAAATAATTTTGGACAGATTATCTCAACTAATCGAAAAAGCAGCTTGAAAATTCACTGCCGAAAATTATCATTTAATTATTAGGTCACTTTGTATATAAAACGAGTCTCACATCATCGAGCAGCTCAAGTTCATAGTCGTATGTGCCCACTCCTCCATACAGGGTAACACCAATAATTACTATTCCTTGGCGATCTACCGAGAAGCAAATAGCATCTGGTGAACCATTGCCAGTGTTCCATGTGCGACTCTGGCTGGTGCGGGAAAAACGAGATGGAGTAATATGAAGTACTCTGCCACCACTGCTATGCAAATCCGCCTCAATATGAAAACAAACAAAAAATACTGGCTATCACGTACAATGTTTGTCTCATAAATTTGAAAAATCAATCTTTTATGGTTTGTACCAAGAAAAATTACAATGAGTTATCAATACTATGTAAAAAAAAGGTTTCAAAATAATATGTAGGGCAAGTGAGAGCTAGTTGGTGCTAAGAACAAGGTCAATGTTTATGAAATGCATAAATAATAAAAAAAAATTATGACATTCAGAAGCAATGTTTCCATTTTATGACTTGACAAGCTATTTATTTAATTAATAATCCTAAAAGAGATTTATGGACTATTAAGTCTATTTTAAATTGAAAAATTAATATGTGGACATTTACCTAAGATCAATTTAATTATCAATTTAACATATCCAATATAAATAAACAACAGAAGTAGAACTGTCATTTTTAATCAAATTAGAAGTCTTACATCTAATCCAGTGGTCTGAGCAGCCAATTCTGCTATAATAGCAGCCAACAAGGCACACGTGTTGGCTACTAGTTTTGGAGACGGTGCAGACTTTTCATGTCCAAGAGCTAATTGTACAGGGCGGACAACGTTAGCCAGCAACCGATTAAGTACTTCCCTAAAGGTGCAAGGTGAGCGAATTGCTTCTTCGTGCTAATTTCCACAGAAAAAATATAAATTAAGTTTCAGGAACAAATATTTACATTGATTAATCAATGGCGTGGTAAATACCTGATTTTTCTGCAACATATGCTCAATGAGCAAGGGATATTTTGCTTCAGTGGAACTTCCAGTCAACATTTCTAAACTGGTTCCTGCAACTGATGGATGCTTTCTTGGTGAGCAATCTTCAGTCTCAAACACAATAGGTAAAACGGATGTCAACTTGACAGTTGGGCTGCATAATGAAGCCAAAATGGCAGCTAAAAGATGATCACATCCATCAGCCTTAACAGGATCCTAGTAGATAGAAAATATTATTATTAAATTCGTATAGTCTCATTAACAAATTTAACAAAATGCAGTCAAAAATCTTACAAGAGCCAAACTGACTTGTCTCATTAAATCACTTAATTTTATGAAATGAAAATAATTTGCCCAAAACTTTGTTTTAATCCAGTCTTCAGCCCACTACTTGTAATTTTTGCATCAAGCTTAATGTTAAGGTGAATCTAAACCTTATATACCTTCAATGCTAAATATCAAACATTTTCTCAGTGAAAAAACCTGTTAAATGGAAACGATTTTTCTATGCAAAGGAGAAAGCATTCAACCACTTTTCCTGATAGGCCCACAAACTTGCTACATTTCCCCTGATTTATTTTAAAAAACAAACCCTTGAAAATAGTTCAATCACTGATTTATATCAATGGTAACTTATTTTTAAATAGAAATGGACATATATGTGACGACTTTTTTACTTTCAGAAAAAGCGAGCGTACGGTTTTAAACTGTGGAGAATATAGTTTGAATTTAAATGTCATTTATCTCACAGGAAAGCTTACCCATTCTGAACTTTATAATTTAAAAACAGCAATATCCTGCGTCTAATGCCAATTTAATACTCTGCCTAAAAGTTGCTATCCAAGGCAATGTTAAACCTAATGAGTAGTGAAAAGAAGAAAATGTGATCTCACCGACTCCATTGTCCCTAAGAGATCGCATAAACAAGTCCATTTAAGAAGTGACGTAGGGTAAAAGGCATGAAAGCAAGCAACAAAAGTGGTGTGGCATTCATCTAGTATTGTGACAGCCTTGGCATAGATGGCACTGGCTTCATGTAATTTTCCTTTTGTGTGCTTATTGATGTGATTATTGGAGCTTTTTGCCGGCATTGATGAAGGGAGTGGATCTGACAGGATGTTCCGTAGAAGAAAACGTGTATCTGCCACACATTCGACCAATTTGGTCAATTCAGGAATGCTTTTGCCAACAGTGACTAAAATTGAAGTAACAATTTTACATATTTAAAATATCATTCCATGTTTATCTAAGATATGTAATGTCAAAAAAGAACATATTTCTCACCATTGTTTGGGTACACTTCGTTGATATAAGTGCGTAGCAAGCGTAAACTAGCACAACTAATATAAACCAAGCGCTCCAAATCTAATGAGGCTGCCATGAATGCTAAATCCGAATCTTGTCCAGTAAGTAGTTTTGCCAAAGTTGTTTTGAAGGTTAGCCAACTCCATTCTAGAAGTTGCAGGAGAGATTGCAAGCTATCCTGTTTGGTAAAACAAAAAAACGTAGGACTCGCAATCAAATAGAGCAAAAAACATCAGATTAATCAAAAGAACCATTAACATTGTGCCATAAAATGTACAACTAACCGGCGTGACTGTGCGAGAGAATTCACGGCCAAGTATAAACACAGGTTCGCAAATATCAGATCTGTAGTTTGTGGCATGACTCTCATGAGTTATAACCTTATACAGAAGCTGGGGAATTTGCCCAGCATTGACATCAGTCCCATTGTTTGATTTTTTGGAACTTTTGAAGTAAAATGCCACTCTAGAATTGGCAAAGTTAACCGAATTGAATTGAGAACATTTTTCACAAGATAACTGCATTCAGTATCAAAATACTTACTGATCTTCTGTCGTAATAACGCATTGACCGCTACTACCACAGTCGCTACTGGGTCCAGATACACGTGCCCATGCTACGTACCAACGGTTAGCTTGAAGAGCAATTGGTTCATCGAATAACATTGGGTACTTTTGTCTATAACACATTGAACTCATTTAAAAGCTTGAATGACGTTTACTATTTAATTGCAATCAAACTAATTATTATTTCTACCTGGCCCCACATTCGTATGGCACTTCTTCAGTTTCTGCTAACAATTCACCATCTATTTCCTGATCGCCGCCTTCCACTCCAATATCAAATAACTAATATATAATGTTGTCAAATTATTAACATATTCCTAAAGCACAGAAAGAATTTTATGAATTGCATAACAAACTTACCTTAATTTTGCCAGTATATTCTCCTCTTCCACCAAACAAGCCAAACCCACCTAGTAGCACATCAGTGTCAGCCATAAAACGAATGGCTTCTATGGAGTGACCAGAATAACCCCAACCTCCACCATGACCTGAAAACAGCCAAATAAAATAGTTTGATAAACATTGTAAAGATCCCATTTCGCAATAAAGCAATGCGTTTTCAAGACTTCAATTTCAATAGGGTGGAAATTAAATCTGCCTACTTTCAAATCTATTAACTGCCGCAAAGTCTTCTTTGTTATACACCTTTGCTACTGATTGGAGGTCAGTTTCTTCTTCGTGTACTTTCCAGTGAAGCTCTTGGGCCAAAGCCAAAGTATCCAAGCAGGAGAGCAGATGCAGAGCAGCTTGAGAGCGTGTTACTTGGTATCGAGGCTGCCCGGGTGTGGCCAACATCGGAGTCAGGACGTATGGCACTGAAGGAATTTGGGATTTTAAAATGGCGCTGGGAACAGTGCCCGAACCGGTGTTTGCAGCCATTTGAAAGGGAGATGATGAAGATGGACTGTTGGCTTCAGCAGCAACCACGTTGTAACAGTTAACTTCATCATTTACTGGACTGAAACTAGAAATAAAACCAGTAATTGATACAACGATTATTTACCAATTGAATTATAATGCTAGTACAAAGGTCAGTTGATGAGAACTGAGACATTACCTCCACATTACATTGTAAGCAGGATCGATGCAAACGCAACTATTTGCCAAGTCAACTTGATCATTATCGCTAAAGCTACGGCAATTACCATCGGCCTTGCTTATTAGCAAACATTTAAAAGATGACGGAACGGTTGGGATCAAACCTGTAAAATAGTTTATAAATAAGTATAAAACAAACACATACAAGCATAAATGTCCCTAAATGCAACAAAAAAAATTTGATTTATAACTCTTGCGCAGCAAATAATCCGAAAAATAACTTAATACAGGTATTATCTAACAATGCCAATTACTTTATGGAATAACTTACAGATGCTCGTCTTGTTTGCCACTACTGTTGAATGTGTCAAATTGTGAGAATTAATTAAAGATTCGTCGATTTTTAGAAATGTTTGGTCCCCAGAAGCACCAACCCAGGTGGGTCGACGGCCATATTTTGGACCAATATTAGGAACAACTCCAGGTACAGAGAACCATGGAGCCTCACGGGATGATTTTTCTTTCCGTCCATCTTCAGCATGGGAGTGAGGGGGAGTGCGCCCTAATTGCCCCTTCTAATTAAAAATACAAAAAAAAGTTGACAATTATTCTTTAAGAACAGATTATGTGTATTTAGATTGAAACCCCTATAAAAATCTAATATTGTGCAGAAATGATGATTGCATCTTATCATACCTGATAACTTCCAAACGTATAAACTAGTCCTGTTGTAATTAACACTATTGTATGATTACTACCAGCTGCAATATGGGTAGCTGAAGTTGGGAGCCGAACGGCTACAGGAGAGCCTCTAAAATAACAAGAAAGCTATATGTCAAATTGAAATTATATTCCTGCTTCTCGCAATTCAATACACCTAAAAAAACATTTCAACACATCATTTAATTGCACGGAAACGTAACCCGAACAAAATTATCAAATTCTTACCTAGGCGTCAAATCGCCTACACCTAGTTGACCATGTTGGTTGCTCCCAAATGTGAAAACTTCCCCACTCTGCAAGAGCAACACTAACGGAAAAGACAGAAATGATAGCATGTTATGCAAGCATCACAAATGCAATGTGCCTGTAAAAATATCACGGAGAATGTTCTAGAGATATGAACATAATCGAAGTAAACAAAAACTTATATTCTATTCAGAAAATGGGGTTTGGTGCAGGGTCATTTTGATTACCCTCCAAATTGAACTAACGAGGGTTTGGATGATCGTGGGCACAATGTAACACAAAATGAATTTTGTACATTACCAGTGTGATGCAATCCACATGATACACTCGTAACAAAGAAATCCCCAGGTAATGTCACTCTTGCTGGAGAGAGTGAAGTTATTTTACTGGTTTCCCTTTCTTGGTCACTGCTCACAACTTCTTCTGCTATAAACATAAACATGTCAATTTAAAACAAAATGTTGCGACACTTTTGAGACAAATTTCAATCTTTTAAATCTAGCAAGCTTACCCATAGCAGCTGCAACACCTTTTTCTTGAGGTGGTTCCACGACATGCGTTCGAAGATTCTTGACGTGAACTTTAAGAGATTTGCTGCTTGCTTTTGCCTTATGGCGATGGCGCCGCTCTTCAAGCTTTCGTTGAATCTGATCTTGCAAACGATTTCCTGGTCTTCCTAATATATAAATACATAAAAATATCTCGCTTAGCAATGTTTCAGAAAATCTATATAAAAGCCAGAAAAAGAGGGACCAATTCTCACTTTTCATTATGATATCTAGCTCAGCAGCCAAGAGTGAATCAACGGCCTTATTTTCACCTGCACAGGTCTTACAACAACCACATTCAGAGCATCCAGAGTCGCCCCAACCACACCCGCATGGCCTGCAATTAAGAAACCGAAATGTATGAAATATTGTTACCTTTTACTCTAGGAATAATTAATATATTGCATGTATTCACTATGGGAAGTACGCACAAGCCTGGATTTCTATCAGGTTGCCCCTTGCTGATGCAGCTCACTCCAAATCCAGTACATTCACCACAAACTGTGCAAACCATACATTCATCTTGCCTCCACTTGTGCTGTCCAGACAGGCACATAACATCAGGTTCCTCAGTTTCAATGTCTTCATCATCGCCATCTTCTTCATTGGTAGTCGCCATTGCTACCGACATAACAGCTGAAAAACCTTATGGTTAATTCGAACCATCTTAAAACAAATTCGGAAAAACACATTTGTCCTGTGTAAGTACGAGACAAATGTCACATGTTTCCAAGGACATCTATTTCTATTTCTTTTGAAAAGGGCGCAAATTTGTTTGATCACGCTTGTTGCTAAAAGGACACTTTCTTTGAATTTGCTACCCACATCTGCTAATTGGTGTGGAACTCGAATAAGGTCAATTTAGTGTCCATTTTCTATTTTATTTTAACAAAATTTCTAGTCTCGTCTAATATCATTTATTTCTTTGTTTTAACTCACCATCTTTGGAATGAGTTGCAAAATCTCTGCCACACTGTCCTTTGTTGTTAATTCCAAATGTATACACATGTCCTTTATTTGATAAGGCAACAACGTGTGCTTTTCCCAAAGCAACCTGAGTCAAGGAAACCTCCTTCAGATCCATCACTAGGCCTAAAACAGTTTCATTATTAAATTATATCGATACTGTATACATGCCAAATTGCACTATTTTTTTATTAAAACAAGAAAAAACATTGAATCCAAATTCTGGGTAAAAATTACCAGTCGCATGATGACAGTGAGCAGTATCCTTCCCAAACATGTATAATTCCCCATCCTTGGTGATTAGAGCACTAGTTCCATTATTACATGCCGTGTTCGTGACATTTAGGCTTTCCACCTTAATCATTTTCTTTGGCTTAACAGGTTTTGGCTGGCGTCTACCTTTACCTTTACAAAGTTAAATGTACGTGAGCTCAATGCCATTACCAGGAAACATCAACTTACAGATTTGGCTTACTCTGGTCTCCATCTTCACCTCTTCGAGCAATGCCCACAAAAAACACCCCACCATCTTCAGCAACCAAAAGGGCATGAAGGCCCTCGTGGCCAACAGAAAATTGTACAATCTTTGGAGATTTCGTAATGGGAAGTTCAACCCATCGATTAGCTGCTGCACCGCCTTGTTTTATGCCCAAACTTGGTGCTTTCCCAGTATAAAGGACCTTTAAAATAAAAATAGGTAATCATAGAGCGATCAAAAACAAAGAAAATTACTGTCTCTTTGCACAGTAAGAATTAATATTGCTCCAACCTTCCCGGAAGTTGTTCGCATAAGAGCAAACTCCTTTCCAGCAGCAATCATTGTTGGCTCATCATCAAATGCTGTCACTATTAAAAAACATTCGTTATTATGTTAAGTTTTAATTTAAGAACTCATTTTAGTACCAATGAGCGAAATGCAAGTCAAGCAGCTGGTCGCAACTGCCATTTCTACACAATATCACTTATTCTAACCAATAGTATGAATTCCTATTTCTTCATCAAATGCTGACCAACCAAATATGTCCAAGCATTTTCTAGCAAGCTTTAAGGGCAGTTCGCTAATGCATGGCATCTGACTATATGTTGAACAGTACGCCCGGACAACAAAGCTATCCTGTAAACAAATTACGCAATCATCAACCATTTTAATTTAAACTTTATAAAAAAGAAAGAAAGAAGGAAAAACGTACATCTTTGGCTGATGTTATTGTCCCGATATTTTCACCATCACTAAACGTGACACTCGACCCAACATCTTTCCCTAAAGTTAACAAAACATTTAACAAGAATATTAATGATCATTGCAGCATGATCGATTCAAACACATGTATATAACAAACATTTCTTTTCATATTCACCATCTAAAAACACAGTTTCTGCCTCTTTCAATGTTTCCTGGTCTAAAACTGTTAACATATTGGTTGAAGTGGACGACTTATAAAACAGCCGATTCTATAATATCCGATGAAACAAGACCATAACAAAAAGGATAAATAGTTAATTGCTCTTATTTGAAAAACTTAACAAATTTAAGGCTTGAAAAATCTATTGTCAAAATCTAAGGTATGAACACCATATAAACAACGAAGTACTGATTGCATACACAAACTGCCTGCTATAAGCAGATATTGACAAAATGAGTATGTTGATTATTTGTAAAGGCTCTAACTCACTGCCCATTTTAAAAGGAACATTTACCTCTGCAAATCCTAACCACCCTTTGTCCCTCGGATAGAAATCGCTTCTTTGGGCAAACAGATGACCTTGAATGGTTCCACCAAAGCCGGTTCCAACTTTAAATAAGTTGCCTTGAGAAGAGTGAATATATAGCCACCGACCATCACTAGCCATTGTGTAATGTGAGCTTTCATTTTTCTCTAAAATAACATCATTCTCTATAAATATCCACGTAACATTTTTGACTCGTTGCATAACTAAGGCAATCTTCTGTACCTTCTGGAAAGTGCACCTTAAATGTGTCGATCAAACCCTTTTTTAATATACCACTGGTAATCCAATCCGGAATGATAGTTTTGCCAAGTAAAACTGCATGGACACTTCGTTGTAACGATGCTAGTACATATGGCATCTGCAATAGGTAAGTAAATATTGTCCTCGCTATATTCATCATCATCAACTTCATACTATCAACTAAATTTCTCAAATTGATAATATTAATTTAACAATAAGAGAAATATTTAAAAAAAAACAACTTAAGATTCTATTTATTATACCTTTAGGTTCTCTGCTGCTAAGGATTTATCACTCATGAGCATGGCTGAGGCAGCACTAAGTAGTTTTCCAGTGTCCCCGCGTGCCACTACCAAGCTTAATAAGCACGAACATGCTACAGAAGTCAAACGTGAGGTAGCGCCATTCTTTTTAACATCCGCAGATGTTTGGCTGGCCAGCTCCAAAAGCAAATTAAACAGAGAATCTAACATTAAAGTAAAAACATGTTCACACTTGAACTCATTCAGCAATCATTATGTAGAGATCCAACAACTAGCCTGGCATAAGAAAAGTCTGATGAATTTATTACAAAATCTGAGTAAATTATAAATTGTGTAGGACTGTGCCAAATTAAAAATCCTAATGACAGCATTGTTGGAACTCTTCAAAAACACCAAAATACATCATGCATATTTTACCAATGACATCAGCTGGTTCAGATTTCAACCCTTCTGGCTGCTGACCCTGGAGAATGTCAAGCAAAGCTTCTAAAGCAAGGGTGCATAACGAAGGGTGAGTTTGCCTACTCTCTCTGATAAGTTCGAAAACGCTGCATAAACCAATTCCAACAATCTAGAGTAGCAATTCAAAATATATTTATTTTCACCAATATAAAATTGAAACGGTACAAAAACCTACAATTATTGTAAATGTGTTAGCATCAAACTCATTTCTGATCCATTTTGTATTTAAGACGTATTTTAGTTTTATTTAGCATAGTCAAAAATAAAATAAACTGAAAAAAAATTATAAAATTTAAAAATTAAAAATTGAAAAAATTGAAAAATGTTCATTGCCCAGGTGCAGAAGTGCGATTATGACAATGCTAATTGATATTTTTCAGTCATGTATTTCTGCAATTCAAAATCTCACTTTATTCTCAAATAAACAAAAAAATGATGTATCATAGAAACAAGGCGATCACACCATGCTATCTTATGAGAAAATAATATCTTATAGTTGAATAAATATGACACCGGTATTTTTTTTTAGAATAAAACAGGATATCACCTGCAGAGAGTTCACGAGTCAATTTTTCCTTTTTTAAAATTATGAATATTATAGTCATTGGATAAGTGAACATTTTAAGAATAACTTTTAATCACCTTAATGACAGAAAAAAAATCAAATAATAAAGTGCCAGGGTCAGGGCCCTGACAAAAGAAAAAAATATGTCTAACAACATAAATAAGATTATTGTCAATTCCAATGCCCAGGGGATGCTTTCCATTAATACACTCATGTAATTGAGTTTTAGTTAAATGCTTTATAGTGAATCACTGCGCACAGAAACCAATGGAAAGAATTTTCAAAAGTATGGGAAAAACCTTCAGGGCTGGAATGACCAAATGGAAGATTAACTTATTTGGGACAATAAAAAGCTTATTTTGTAATTTTTGGTTCATCTTTAATTGTCAGCTAGTAAATCCTGTAGTATGTGTCATTGTCACCTTCAAATTACACATTTTAATGATTATAACAAAAGTAAATCTCTTACCTTTGGAATCCTATGCACTATATCTTTTGTCTTTTCTTCTTCCTCTTCTTCATTTTCTGAATCTGAAAACTGACTAGTGTTTGCAACCAAAAAAATTTCGGCAGCATCATGAATATGCTTCTCTAACACAGATTGCCGCACTCCAGCATAAACTGCAAAGGATGATGGATTACTGCAAACTTCTACAGTGGGAGCTTGGATAGAAGGCTGTTCAGTGCCAATATCAATCTGCAAAATTTTAAAAAGATAACTTCAAACGAAGTCTTAAATATGTACTTTTAGTTTTTCCTAGTTTGTCTGAATTTATTTAACGACTGCATTGAAATGTAAACATTACTAGTTTAGATGTGACCTTGCAGTGAATTTCTACTAAGTTTACAATATCCGCATTGTTCCAAATATAATTTAATTTAATAAATACAAAATTTCAAAAATGATGGGATTTTCAGGTGCATTTTATTTCTAGGTAAAAACTTTCAAAATCATTGCTTAATGTAGGCTAATTAATTCATATAAAACAATATTCTTGATTAACCAAGTTTAGATTATCTGATTTGTGGTTTTTCACAGAAAACTCAACAATAAGTTTGAACATGCAAGAAATTAAAATCCCATTGATTGACTACCTTTGTTTTCTGTTTATCTTTCACTTTCACTTGCTTGAGTTTCTTTTTGGGTTTCTTTTTTTTGCTTTTCTTTCTAAAAAAACAATAAACAAAGTATTAAAATCTTCTAGAGTATGTCAAAGTTTAATAAATCCATAGAGAATTTCAGGTTTTGAAAAATTAATGATATCCATAGTCAAGTGACCAGGAAAATTCCAAATAATGTTGTGTAATTATTTTCTCATGACCAAATTTTTTTAATCCATTTTGTTGGCTTTCATACGTAGACAAATAATTTTACAGCCCACATGGCGTCAATCTTTTGGAGATTTCACCCATTCACATAGAAAAGTTGGACAAGCAAGCCATGTCAGGATGGCTAGGTCATACAGTACACTGCCTTGCCAAAAAAAAACTGCCCATTGACTTTTAACATGCACATACTGAGGAGGTAACAATTTCTTTGGTATTTCGACTATTAGAGCAATTTTGCGCACAATACAATCTTTAAATGTAACTTCTTAAGTGTGCGGATGATCAAAAGTTATACATTGTTGCAGAAAGGATGCTACAAAGATCAAAACAGGCCAAATGATTGATCTGTTTCAAATTCAGAAAATATGGAAGGAGATTTCAGAAATCATTATCATTGGATGTCGTATCTAATTAAAACTTGCAAAGATTGTGATGAACCATCAACTTCGCGGAGCATGTGTGATAGAAAACCAATATCGAATTTTTATGTCCATAGAACATTAAAGCCCTAGGTAAATTCTGACATTATGAAATCAACATTAGAACTCATGTGAAACCGAATGCACCTGCTACAAAATTTATGTCATTATTGTCTTCTGATTTAAGGGTACAAGGGCGTCAAAGGCCAAAGAGCGCCTCACTGCAACTACTTGTGCGTTGGATGAGATCAGTGTAGATGACATGTAGGCCTACGGCATTCGATGTCGACCATGAATGGGAGATAATTTAAATTTCGAAACTTATCCAGAATAGAACAAAACTAAATTAAGAAACCATTGTTTAGGTTGTTTTTTTACACGCTAACTCAAGGTGGAAACACACTTAAACTTAAATTGAAACTTGGTTTACGTTAACTGGTTTTCCGAATTGGAGACATTGGGGACCTATCTACATAATATCTACATAATATGATGCCAAAGTTGCATATTAATCTACTCTATTTTATTTATTATTCTATTGTAGACCTCATGGGTCAACTTCCTCCATTGGAAGTGACGAGCATGAAATTTACCGGTGAAGATTTTACAGAGAAGTTTATCATTGCTTTCCCCAACCCTCTCAATTTACCCGGGCTTTGGGACCGGCAACAATGGCGAAATACTTCGCTATACATGACCAAATTAATATTGAAACTATATATCCCAGCATTAATTCCCCTGGGGGATCGATTGTGGGAAACTCTGAAAAACCGCACTCAAGACACGATCAGCTCGTAGACGGAACGGGAATCGAACCCGCGACTATACCGAATGCAAGGCGAGAATAATATTTATTTGACATCATTGGCATGATGGTACCATATCCAATACGTAGGCTGGATTAGAATAAAATAAATGAGTTGGTCTTAATAAAATAACCTCGCAAACTCTGACAAGGCCTAGGGGGGATGATCCCATATCCTATCCATATGCTGGATTAGAATAAAATAAATTAGTTGGCTTTTATAAGGGGCAATTCGACCCCGGAAACAAACTATCCATCTGATAGATCTTCAGCTGACATTCAGCTGACTTCATTGTTAAATATCTTTTTACGTGCAACATTAAATAAACAAAATCAAGCATATTAATTACCTGCTTCGATCCAAATTTGACCTAAACAAGTTGTGGAATTCTATTCCAAGCATATCCCCGTTTAATATGGTGTTTTCCATTGAATTAGTCATTAGGCCTAACCCTCCTAGCCGGCAGCGTTCGATTGCAATGGCAGCGGTCATTGCCTTCTGTTACTTACGACTGTCAAGATTCACCCCGCACTTTTGTCTGCATAAATTTTTGAAAATTCTAATTTTAAACTACAGCATTTCGAGTGAATTAGTTTAGAAACAAGTTGGAAAAAAAAGTCCCAACGAAAATCGCAATTTCTCGGATTGAAAGAATCGTGTGATAACAGCGCTTCACCACAGTTCCACCATAATCCCATAATGCAGTTCGCGTTAATAATGAAAAGATAACCACGCACTTCCTCACGTGTTGGGACTTTTAAATATCCCTTGAAATGGAAAACGCAACTAATGAGTCGGGGAAATGTACGTTATTTGTCGGGCATTTACCTAAAGATGCATCGAACGAAGAATTAGAAAAGATATTTAGTGAAATTGGACCGATCAAGCGATGCTTCGTAGTGAAAAACAAAGGTAAAGTTTGACAAAACATCGCTTCATTCATTCGAATATTTTCATGCAGCCACCTGTAATCTAATCTAACCTAACTTAATGAATTCTAGGTGTTGGATTTGTCACATTTGCTTTAAGGTATGTTTCTGCTGACAGACTGGAAAAAGCTGCATGTTGTCCTTGTGTCAATCTAGATTTGTTGCATGCTGGTGCTAGATCCTAGCTGTTCAGGCAATATGTTTACATTAATTTAGAATCAATTCTGCATATGCTAGCTGTTCATTCAAACTACTGGAGCTTGGAAAATTGTGTATCACATATTCATGCATATAAAACTTAAATTAACTATCAAATTAACGAAAAATATAATTTATCTATTCGATGGAAATTTGCAACAGGCATGTGAACATGTGTCTTATACCGTTTGAACTGTCGTTAGTAAGTTGCAGTGCTAATTTTGAACATTTTGTTTATTACATGAATATGTTCACTAGCGTATCATTGACGACCTACACATTTACACAGTACATGTAGTTCGTCCATGGATATTAAAAAACATTCAAAAAAGTTCATAAGTATGATATTAAAATGAAAAATAATGTATATACTAAAATAGTAGCATTCTACTCATGAGTGGGTACCTTTATATCAAGAACTATTTTGTTTAC
>JAQGAO010004788.1:0-14540 GCA_034697705.1 Ommatoiulus sabulosus
ACTCGGCGTACACTAGCGCCACCAAGCGGGATAAGAATGCGGCATGCGTTTTAAATGAGGGCACACACAAAGAAAGCTTAGCCAATTAGCCAGGCTGAGCTTACAAGAAGCGCTTATAAGCTTTCAAGACTGTATAAATTTGAAATCTGAAAGCAGATTTGTAAGACACATGGTGGCATACAGATCACTATTGGTCAAAAGTTTAGCCATCGATTGTATGCCGCCTATGTACCGTAAAACGTGTAGTGCACTCATCATGAGATGCTAATGCGCATGTGGAAGATTTTACGAGGAATGTTTCACCTAGCATAACGCATGCAGTGGCGCCACCATACATACTGACTATTACGCTGATATCAGCATTCACTGTGCGCCCCAAAGCTGGAAACAAGAAGATGAAAACAAGCAGGAAAGTAGCTGAAAGAAGCACGTCGAAAGTACAGTTATTATAAGCAGTCAGTGTGTTCTCACCCTTTGATGCATGCACTCCATTAGGTGCTGTCCACTCAAGCAAATTGGTACGAAACTGATTTACATACAGTATTACAACTTGGTTGAGGAATAAATCAGTCTCGCATTCTTAAATTGTGTACAATCCTATTATTTCGAAATCTACAGCCAAGTGTTTGATTCATCTCTAGAAAGGGGGAAATAAAGGCCATTGCTCCGCGACCGAGTAATAGTTCCGAATTCTCAAAAAATTGGATTCTGAAAGGCTTTTGATATAATCTCTTATGTAAGGTGGTGGTGCAGCTCGTGCTAAGCATGGTCTTTGCACCCGTTCTTTTTTAGGGCAAACTTTGAAACGGGTTCAAGATGGTCATGTTTCATCCTTTTAATTTTGAATTCTCTTTTCCTCCTTCAAAATTCCCCAATTTAATTGTGACCCCCTTTCTTTCAGGAAATGAATATGATAGTTTTAAATGATGGAGACCTTGCTGAAATTTGATCCTCTAAAGTCTAAACCTATTTAATAATAGCTGGTTAGCTACATTGAGCAATTTTTGAGCTTCAATTTATCAGTTATTTTGTCAATATGCCAACTTAAACTTTAGACATTTTTCAGATGTCTGCGATTGGATATAAATGACGGGGGGCAAAATTCAAGGTAATAAAATTTCTTGCAGAATCATCTTGAATCTGATCACATCTTAGTTTTTCGTTCACTCGGATCTTGAGCGGCTCCTTGACTGGTACAAGAAAAATTTGCATCCCAAGAAATGGCCACTGTTCACCAAAGGTACTACATTTTTCATTTTGTTAAACTTTCCAAATTATTTACAGCCTACAACTATAGGCTAGTGATGAACTTTTTAAAATATTTACAGTAATCGCCAACTTCGGTTGGTGATCATTGGGCCTGAGGCTCAATACTTTATAAAACAAATCGACATTTGTGATATAAATCGGTGAAAATGTAAAAAGTTGACTTGTAATATTAAGGTTACTCGGATAGAAGCTTCACGAGTGATAATTCCCGTTCGTACGTAAAAAGGTTCTGTCTGAATACCCCTATTAAAAGTTGTTCTGATGACTTTGGAAATGCATGTGACATCCAGTGATAAGGATAAGATGATAAGGTGGCATTTTGCACCGATTTAAAAAAAAAAATTGCCGAAAACATCATTGGACAAAACTTTCTTTAGATTTCGACAAATCTGGAAGATGAAAAATACTGAATTTCGAATTAAAATTATTGTAGCTGCATACAGCGTACACAGGTATGTGCATGCTTTAATGTGTAGTTTATGATTTCGTTAGTTATAATGAAATAATTAACGTATTTTTATCATATTAAAGTTACACTTATGCGTGAATGTACATGCACTGTGTAATGATGCATGTTAAAATGATGTTAGTATAATTTAATTGTATAATGATGCAGTTAAACGGCTATTTTCTTGTTAGTATTTCTGGGAATATGTTCACATTTTCAACTAGAAAAAAAAAATCATGAAAATAATCAAAGAAAAAAGTCCTCTGGACAGACCGAGAATAGTTTTTTAATCTAAGTATATTTTATTCCGTGTCATGACGTTTGACTATAAAGCATTGTTTCATTACAATCCGTCTTACAGTAAATCCACCGTCGTAGACGATGAGATCAAGAAATTCAGCGATAGTTCAGCAGGTTGGTGGACCAACGCTGTCCCATTGCGCAATCTGAACAAGATTCGCGTGCCATTTGCCAAAGATAGCATCTTGAGTACCAAGCAAGTTTCCGACGAAGTTCGCAGTGGGTCTCAACCGTTGAAAGGCTACAAACTGGCGGACATCGGCTGTGCTGCTGGGCTGTTCAGCGAGGTATAGATTTCACTATCCTTAATTGGGCATTGTCACGGGACAGTTGTGGGAAATAACTTCATTATTAGTTCAGACTTCGAAAATAAAGATTTTCAAGCGAGTTTTACTGGCAAATGCATTTAAATGAAGTGGCATTACTCATTAGTTGCAGAACTGGTTGCCCAAAAAATAAAGTTTACTTCTTGCGCTGCTTTTTTCCAACTGCATTTTCAGAAAAAGTGTTTTTTTTTTTTTTTTGCAATTTCTAAGGACCTCGCGAAAATTGGGGCGGATGTTACGGGAATTGATGCTTCTAAGGAATTGATCGATGTTGCCCGTGAACACGCGACACTGACTCCATCATTGGCCCCCAATCTTCGGTACCTGCATACCACGGTCGAGGAGCATGTGAAGGAAAACAGCGAAAAATACGACGCTCTCGTCTGTTCTGAAGTTATTGAACATGTCGATAATCAAAAATTCTTCCTCGAGCAATGCGTCAAGCTCGTCAAGGTACGTTGAATAATTAAAGAACAATATAAATTTGACGGAGCTACCCACGTAGCAAATTTACCACACAAAAATAACGTCATTTTTTGGTCCTAAGATGGTGTCATTTTTTATTCTGAAAATTACGTCCGGTTTTGGTCCTAAAATGGCGTCAGGTTTGCTATGAAAGCATAAGTTTTTGCTGGAATACTTACGTCAATTTTGGTCGTAATCTTCAAGCAACTGTTTTGTCTATAAGAGTAGGCTAATTGATGCTGAAGCAAACAATGATATTAAAAAAAAACGATTTCCAGAACATTTGTTTTTTTGGAAAAACAATGTCTTTTTACAAATTATATTATTATTAATATTACGATTATCAAACCAATCTTTAAATTTAAAAAACTAATTTTGTAGCCAATATGTATTGTTTAGCCGAATGGGTCCCTGGTGTTTACAACCATGAACAAGAACTGGTTTTCCGGTTTTAATGCCATCATTTGGAACGAATACATATGGAGATTGATTCCTCGCGGGACGCATACGTACAGCATGTTTATTTCTTCTGATGATCTTGCGTCGACGCTGGAAGCTAGTAAGAATTTTGATGTCTTCCAAGCATGAGTCAAAATCGTTGTTAATTCGTGATTGACGGTATATTGTAAAGTTATTTTTGAAATGTCGTTTTTCCGAAAACGTTTTTTTTTAAAAATGAACCTAATTTAAAGTTGTTTTTAAGCTATTTGCCATTAATAAAGCAATTAAAAAATTTGAATTATTAAGCAAATATGCAAATCTCGATTTTTATAAGATTGTTTCAAGCGTATACTTATTAAGTAGTCTGGATTGATTTTATAATAATAACGACGGGAAATAACCAGGAATTGGGAATTTCACATTTTTAAGTTTCCCACACTTTAAACGGCGGCTCGAGATGAAATCCTTGTACAGTATTTATATGCATGAAAGTTATTAGGCTTAGTTTTAGCTGATGTGTGCTTTGATCACGTTAAAATCGGCCCGTTTGAAATTTAAATTCCAAGTTATTTACCTTCTTCTATCTGAAAATCAAAGCAATTTCTTCACTTTCTCGATTATTATTTTACTCAAAATTGTTAATTTACCCAAAATCTTTTATTGCTTGATATCTAGATGGCTGTGAAGTCCGTACCTTGAAAGGTTTCAATTTGAAATTGAACAGTGAATGGAAATGGAAAAATTCTCCTCGATTTTGGTATGCATTACATGCCGTGAAGAAAGAAACAAAGCAATAAGTTCCCATCTCAGAAGTTCAATGGAGTATGCTCAGCAAGCTGCAGGAACGACGATGGATATAGGAAATACCTGTATTAACACGTTTTGCCGGTATTCAATTGACTTAAAATTTGTTGCATCCATTTCTAATTTTCTAATACACTGTTTTGTTTGGTAATGAGGGGAATGGGGATAACTGCTAACATTTTGCGAGCTGAACTTGTAATCCGGACTTCGGAGAAATAATGAAGTTTCTAAAGAAATTTTTGTTACCAAAATACTGTGTGCGACTGGTCTAATTTATGCCAAGAATTATGGTAAAGCGTTCACGTTGTCTTTCGCTGGTCTATAGATAACTTGCATGTGACGTCAAGTGGTTCAGTTTACTTTTTGGACGTGTCTTGGGGGTACACTCCATTTTGGCTCTAATGGCGAATTCGACTCGCCCAAAAAGTGTACACCGGCGGGCACCAGGTGTACGTTTCTGCACCCGTTCCACTCGGCTCAGAAATGGTGCATACGTCACTGAACTGGGTGCACCCTACGTTCCCTTTTCGACTGGTTACACACCGTGCACCGGGTGTGCGCCGCCTCCACCATCAAGGGAGCTGGTGGATGCGGTGCACCCAACCTGGCGGATAGGGTGGTCCGTGGTCGGGAGGTCGCATCGCGCAATACATGGCACGTCATCGGTTTACACCCACCTCACGTAAAAATTCACTCTTAATTCCATTAAAATTATAGCAAGTATTTGAAAATCAATACCAACGTCTTGAAAAATAAGTGTGAAACAACATGGATATTTGATTTATTTTCACAAGTTCCAATAAAAAAAACTAAAATTTCGTTTGTTTCAATGTAGTTTGATTTTCTGACGATAATCTGGCATGGGCAAAAACTCGCAAAGATCCAAACTTTATTGCTATCACATCATCTTTCAAAATGCTGACTGTTACTTAGCGTTCCCTCGAAATACCGATTTGGTCCTTAAAGCTTAAAAATGTTGATAGAGGCCAGCTTGCGGTTAATGGTAGTTTCGAGGGCGGCTTTCATCCTCTGGAGCAGCTTGGGCTTGGACTGTTCGAAGATCTTATCCGCGAAGAAGTTGATCGCTTTGTTGAGGGCGCCGCTGGTGTTTCCCCCACCGTTTAGCTTGTGGAAGTGCACCTTGACCTCGTCCGCCTCCATGTTCAGTTGCAGGTCGTCCACGTTGACGGAGCCATTCGAACGAGTCTTGAGGGTGGATTTACCAGTGAGTTTGACGTCCTCGGCCACGATGTCGAACTTGTCGTTGCCGGAAATGGGAATCATGCCGAGCATTCTTCCGGTCATGTTGTAGGTGCCGTTGATGGTCAGGACGGGAAAGTTGAGCTTGAACTCCATGCTCAGCTTCGACATGCTGACTTGCAGGGATTTCACTTTCACGTTGGAGATACCGTACAGTGTCATGTTCGTGAAGTTGGACTTGACCTTCGTCCCCATGTGACTGCCGTCGTAGTAGAAGTTGTCCAGCTTCGCAGGCTCCAGCGACTGGATGCCCAACTCCGGGATCCCCTTCTTGAGGAGGGTGGCCAGGGCTTCGATCGCCTCACGAATCGAGAAGGCCACGGCGTCGTCCGAAGACCTCTTCGCTCGACTGGCTTCATTCAGGTCTGAAAAAATGGGGAATTGAACATTATCCTTATTATGTATGCGTTCTACAGAATGAGGGATGCCTGCATTTGGCCATTCTACAAACGCATAATTGGGATTAATTTGATTTTTGAAAATACTTTGAAATTACGAATGCTCTGAAGGAAATCACTCTTGAATGGTTTTTTTTTTACAAAGTTTCAGAGCCATGAATTGCGAAAAATGTTCATCAAGATCTTTTAACAAAATGGCGCTTGATTCTATTAGCCATGGTTAGCATGCTCTTGGTATTCAAGATCTCAGCGCCATGATGCAGTCTGCACAACTGACAGACTGCTGACAGGTATAGAACATGATGCATTCTGTGCAATTGCTATAGCATTTGCACAGAATTTGAATAGGATTGTTCCCACATTGTTTTTAGAACCAGCTAGGTTTTCGCTAGGTAGCAGAGGAGCATTGTCAAGCGTCATTCATAATTTATGAGGCGGCAATTAAGAGTCAGTTGTACGGAATTCACCTCAATACAGCAATATTATTTCTAACAATTGTCAATGCAACATGCGAGTAAAGACTCTTCAAAGGCATTCCAAATTAGCAACTTCTGAACCATTATGGCCTCCATCCGCAGCTTTTATGGCGTGTATATTAATCGCTAAACGACCTGTTGAGCTGCTCCCCTTTTCTGCAAATAGCTGAATTGTCGACTAGGGGAGGATCTCTACTGGGTTACCAACGGAAAACGAAATGCAAACGCTCGTACAGTGTACATCTTAATTTCCATTATCTTTTTAATTATTTCTTAAATAATTCGGAAGTTTAATTGGCGAATGCCTTATGCCATATTTTTACTTACATGTAAGTGACTTTTTGTAATATCTCGAGATTTGCTCAAGTTTCCCTGTTATTTTTCCACGAACATCGATGTTTTTTGAACGATGTCCAATTCCCAAATTTATTCAGTATAAGCGAAATATTTGAGACACCAACAATGAAGAGATTGAGCAAGTGGATACTTTTCTCGAATTGAGAAAAAGAGTAACGTACTGGATGGGAAATCTTGGGAGGAAATTGGCCACGACTGAACGGATAGTAATATATTAATAATAATAATAATATGCGATTCTATGGCGTGCTCGAGGACCGAAGTATTACCAGTGGCATTTTTGGCAGTTGGGAAGTCACGATGTGCAAAAGGAATGCATTCATTGATTTAAAACAGCGATCACCGCGAGTCATTTTTTAAAACCAGTTAGCGAATCGAATTTGCTCACGTGACTTCACGACTGTCAAAAGTGCCATTCGTAAAGTTTCTTACCGAGTACCCCTACTGACATGGTGCATTGGCGCTTGAGGACATACATACTCTTTAATATACGAGTATACTTTCTTTTTAGATATTTAAATTGTACTTACAAAGCTCGCTTCTGACCGCACTCGTAATGCCCATAACCACCAGCAAAACTAGGCAATATGTGCTCGCCATTTTAAGAAATATCCAATATTTTCGTATAAATTTCGAAATATCTTCTTAGCCGCTTGAAGTTTCCAAGTCCTTTTAAGACGCGTACTCGGTGCTGGAGAGCTTATACCGATTTTGCAAACCGGAGATGTTGCAACTAAAGGGCTCTGTCATTGGTCGACTCAGGTGGTTTTCCTGGTAAGTCCTCCTTTCTTGTTAATCAATTGTGTTTCGGGAAAGAACAGGTTGCATCTCAATGGGTGATGCAATTGTTCCTGTCGCGCAATTTGACAATTGCCGCTCATAATTAACATTTGAGTGCCAAAAATATAAATAGATGGAATGTTATCCAAAGTCTTCTCGCGGAGACGAAGGCCGAAACTGTTATCTAAATTAAAATCGAAATGAATCCTTGAATTTTGTAAAAATAAAGGGGTTTTATTCGCCTAGCAATCACTGAATGAGTAATTAATGTAAGTTGTTTTGTACCTACAACAAATACTGTTTTAACGTTCAGTTGACAAAAAAAGTATGAAAATTACTGTTTTCGGAAAAAATAAATAGTGTAGATTTTTAAAACTACATTTATAATGATACTTATAGTACATGGATTATGTAACAACAGTCAGAATTTTTTAAAAATAAATAAGTTAAATTTTAATTAATAAAAACGAATATTTCATGGCAAAAAAAGTATGTTAACACCCTCCTATACTGGTAGAATTTGCTAATTTCTGGCTATTTGGTTATATTTTACATAATAAATTATGATAAGTTAACTTCTAGGTACAACGACTAACTAGTTTTTCATAAATTGGTAAGTTTTGCAGAAAATTTAGTTCATAATGGCCTAAACAAAATGAGTTGTGTGTTGCAATGAGAAAAGTTATTCAAATGAATTTTAGTGGAAATGTAATATCGAGAGATGGCAAAGAAAATTGAAAATATCATGCATAGCAGTATATAAAATCTAAAAAAACAAAGAAGATACCAAAAAAGTCATAAAAGAACAAGCCATACATGTGAGATATCTTTGATAGAAAAACAACAGGTTGTTAGATTTGCTCTGAAAAATCCTAAAATATCTTCATAAATGTTCACCAAACACATTGCGTCAGAATCATGGAAGGTTGGGACACAAGAAAATATCAGAAGTATTTTAAATAATCCAGACATAAAAGGACCATGGCTGATTTGTAACTAACAAAACATCCTCCATAGACTTTAGCATGGGGTGGCAGTGGTATGGTTTGGGAGCTGTATGAAATACTGAGGAGATGGGAATTAAGAATAAGTATAATAGTTTGTAGTGTTCCAATCTTCCCTTATTCTGATGCAATGTGTTTAGTAAACATTTTTGAAGACCTTTTTAGGTTTTTCAGAGCATATCTAACAACCTGTCGTTTTCCCCTCACAGATAATTTACATGGATTGCTTGTTCCGAGTTTGTTTATGCCTTTTACAGGCTCTTATTTTGTTTTTTGAGATTTTATATACTACCATACATGATACTTTCAATTCATTTGTCATCTCTCGATATTAAATTTCCACTAAAATTCATTTGAATAACTCTTTTCTCATTGCAAAGCATAACTCGTTTAGTTTAGGCAATTATGAACTGGATTTTCTGCAGAATTTCCCAATGTGGAAAAAAACTAGTTAGTATTTATAACCAGGAGTTAAATCATCATAATTTATTAGGTAAAATATAACCAAATGGCCTGAAATTAGCAAATTCTACCAGTATAGGAGGGTGTTCACTTACTTTTTTTGCCATGAAATATTCGTTTTTATTAATTAAAAATTAACTTATTTTTAAAAAATTCTTGCTGTTGTTACATAATCCATTTACTATAAGTGTTATTATAAATGTAGTTTTAAAAATCAACACCATTTATTTTTTCAGAAAAAAGTAATTTTCATACTGTTCACATACTTTTTTGTCAACTGTACTTCTACATGGTTAGCTCAGGGTGAGAGGTGACTTTCTAAAGATTGTTACTTGTCAGTATTTTAATAGCAATATGTTTTCAAATACTGCTCACTTGAAAAAGATGGAAAAAAGTTCGTGATACAGTTTTTACTCAAGTCCTCTTTATGTTCCACATTCCTTCTTGATGATAGTTTCAGGTTGAAGAGAAGAACTGATTGAACTCACTTTGGTAAGACTAATTCTAATTTATTCTATGTAATTGTTACGATTACAGGAATAAATCGGTATAAACTTGAGAAACGAACTATTGTCAAAGTATTTCAAAAACTAAGTCCAACAAGGAGAAACAACATTCTGCATGCTCTCTAAGAGTCTAAGGGGGAGTCCTAAGGTGCGATTTGCACCCAATCCCACCCCACGTGGGTCGTTCAAAATATCGACGTTTGTATATGCAATGTAGAAATTGGAAACCAGCCCAGCCTCTCCTAAAACCCACGAAAAAATGAAATAAAACGTTTACCTAAATCGGAGACTTATTCCCTGGGAGATGGTTTCTTTTTTTCACTGTAAATTTTCTAAAAAATGGCATGTTCGGGAATTTAAGGCAAGGGACGCATTTGAATTTTGCGCAAAAGGTCATTTTTATTGACCAGGAACCTGGCTTCGAAAATTTTCAGGCATACCTAGTCGATACTATGCGATTTTTGGCAGATTCTCTGCGTGTCCTTTGCCTGAAAAATTATGCAAGATATTCCACCCGGGCGCCAAATAAATACATGTATAATACCAATATAAATCATATATTTCATTCAATTAGCAATTGCTGGTATTTTCTGTTATAACTGCATGTTATGCTGCAGTCGAACATTGTCCACAAACTCCAAAAAATAAAAAAAGATATCAACTGTTGAGGATGAACGTATAGTTTTGTTTCATGATTCGTCTTTCCAGCGACCCATACATGAACAATAAAAAAATCATAAAAATAAAAATACTTACATTTTTAATAAAACAATACAATGTTTTAGTATACAAGTACTGTATACACTGTAGTTAACCGAAAATAAATCGTTATCGAAGATTGCGTACTGTTTGAATTTCGCTAATTGCGTTTTTGTCTATGCCTGCAATGATGCTAAATCGTGTCATTCAAAAAATTAATTGAAAATCATTCAAAATTATTATCTTGCAGGATCCAACGTACATTCTCTCATTTCGATCCATTTGAAAAGTTCTGGACTTATACATGTCCAGATGTTTGGTTCTGACTAATCTGCAATTCTTTTTCTATAATTTTAAGATCTAATCCCAAATTGTTCGTCAGTTTGTCAACAGTAGGAAAAGTAATTTCAGAAATTGACATCAGGCCAATTTAATAATTTGAAAATGTAGGAGAATTAAACAAACTACTCAACAGAAACAAAATAAAAGATCGAGGGTGATAAAATATGTCTGCAATGATAACAATTTAGAAATTGCAGGTAAACGGTTTAGGATCATCTTGAAATGAACGCAAGATGACGATAAAAATTGCATGTTATAAGTTTTCCAAAAAAAGTAGTTGTCTTCAGTAATATAATTAATCGTCATCATTGAAATTATGAAAACATAATGTAAATCTTTTCCACTGTCTGTTAAATTAAGATTAGCAGACACAATGACATTACTAATTGGAGAAATAAAATATTTTGAAACAATCCTTAATGGACATCTGACATTTTTCGTCAACTGTCAATTCTGCAATGATATCTAGACTTATTATTGGATATACAATAGCTCAGTAAATACAGTATATATACATGTATATATGGTCTTGAAAACGCATGCGATGGTCAGTAGTTTAAATTAAAACAATTCGGGATTACATCTTCATCACCATGATCAGCAAAAGGGTTTCATTAGTTGGCCTAGATGACCATTGCACTCCGATTTCTTCAGATAACCCAAAACATGATGAGGTTCATGTGGCATCAGGAAAATTCAGAAAGATTCTTGTTTATGTTCTTCTTAGCTTTTTCCCAATATCTGTAAAGAAAAACGCCAATAGTGTGGTAAGCTGGACCTCTCGATGGCGTGTCTTTTCTATAAATACTTTTGCAGCTATCATACAATATTATTTTTCGGTATTATTGCACTATATCACCTTTTACACCAAATTACATAAAGGCTATTGTTAATGCAGCAATTGTTAGCATGACGGCTAATTTTCTCCATGGTCAATCTAGTTTCGATGACAGCAAAAGCCTACCAATGGTCATCTTACTTTGCAATTTTCAATAGCACTGCCGCTGCTATCGATGCAATACTGGGTATTTCTAGTGATAAAGATCTTCGTTCGCACTGAGGAGCGAATCATTACTAACATAACCATGTTGTTTCATACATGTACGTTTCACGTAGTTTCAGTATTTACATAGTATTATATAAGATGATTTCTACAGGAACGCATTTCCGATCGGAGTATTTTGTCATGTCATTTTCGCAAATATGTGCCAGATTCTGCCGGAATTATTGTTCACTTCCACTCTTAAGATGACAATTACACTCCATACAACCTGTAAATCAGTTCTAGGAATTTGTCTTTAGTTGCCCATATGATCAGCCATGGCTGTAAGCTAATTTACGTTAAATACGTTATTTTTACGTTAATTACGTAAAAATACGTTGGAGGAATGGAAAATTCATACAGAAGATTTTCAAAATGGAACCTTCATATTACTTCATTTAGCATACATATGTAACTTGTAATAAATTTTCTTGTTCGACCACTGCAAATTAATCCGAAAATCGATACAGCGTTGTATACATATAGTAGGAGCTTCGAAATTTGCCAGTACTGCTCCTATTAATATTAATTAGAAATTTTAAATAATGTACGTAGATGAAAGCCATAAACAAGATCTCACTCCACTTTTTTCACAAGCTGAAAACACAACAAAATGTGTTAAATTATCCACTAACTGTGTTGTAATTCGCCAATTGGGTATTTGCTAATGAAATCATGTTCCGGATATTAATGCGCACATTATGTTTTGAGTTAAACAAGTCCCCGATTGTGCCATCGCCCATCTTGGTAACGTTGGTAATAATTTTAGTAACCCTATGTACAGCAGAAAGACTGATCAATCAATGGAAAAACACGTGACAAGAACAAATTTTGTTGCAAAGATTAAAGAAAAGTTAGGTTAAAACTGAAACTTTAAATATGTTTAGTTGTTTAAATCGTACTACTCAGTGTTTAACTTAGTTTAAGCTCAAAGTTGTACATGTTGAAGATTTGCATACAGTTAGTACTAATAGAATATATGATTTAACATCGGACAATTCAAATAAATTCTCGCAATAATCCATTCCACACATACCGAACGTACCAAATTGGTTATATACAGATCCGTGAAATCCTCATAATGTGAAGAGCCGCAGTTATCTGAAATTTTCGTAAATAAAACGCAATGATTCTGATATAGAATAGGAATATTATAGATGTGTATTTACAAAACTATTTACAACAATAAACGTGTATGATTAATTATTAAATAAATTCAAACAGGAAGTTATGCTGCAAAAATCTGCAAAAGTATTGCCTAATGCGCTAGAAAGGGTCAGGCACGACAAATGGAAGCACATATTCAAAATGACGTTAACTGCCCTGGACCACCTTCACTTTAGCACGATGTTAAGATAGTGCACAAGTGTGCGTCTCAGCGCAAGTAAAACCCATGGAGTCCAACGAACTGAAAAAACGATGAATAAAGATTTCGAAAATAAACCAAATAGCCAACAAATAATGGAGGTGAAGTAATGTTTATCTATTATTAACTGCCAAGAATTACTTCACTTTAGAGATCAATTGACATAACATTATTTAGATATTGTATTTTCTGAATAAAATTCTGCGAAACATTCAGCGATTATTTTTACTTGTCTATAATTAAGCAGTGAAAGTTTGAAATAAACATTTCTCAAAATTTTGTTTGTAATTGTGCTTCAGGATGGAGACATTGCATCCAAACAAATTGGATGGTCTATTAAACGTCATACAGTATAACATTAAATATTTTGATTTTCATTTACTTTTTCTTCAACTCAAACCCTATATAATGCGGAGGACGGGATCCAAAGCTTCGAATTGGGCCCATGTTTTATAAGTACAATACTTTGATCCAAGTTTGACTGCACTAGAGAAACGCTGGAGTAAGAAAAAAGAAAATCTGAACATCTGAGTGATAATAATTTGAACAAACTTGTTTTACGTGAGAAAAATTGGGAGACCGCGTTATATAGGGTCTACAGTGTCGAATATTCGTGGACTAATTTCATCGTTTGTGCTGGCCATGATATCTACTACAATATTCCATCGTATAAATTGGGGTCGTCCATATATTATTTCGATTTCTGCATTTCACATCCATGAACATCATTCTGAAACGTACGTGAGTTTTTCCCCTCGGACTAACTCCATAGCACATAAACGTTCCAATCAACGGGCAGTATACATTTTGGGCATTGACGGATTCCCTGTTTAGAACTTTAAAAAAATTTTTAGATGACTTTCTTTTAGAGGCTTCATTGCGTTCACATAATTCCTCCATTTTAAGACACAAAGGCACGCAGTCTGAACTGGAAGCGGGCTGACAAGTGTTGCACATAGGAAAACAGCATTTTTTTTCACAAAAGTCATGAAAGTGTCCAATGAAAATCAAAGGATCACCTTGATTTCGACGCAAAATCCTGCTATCCAAACTATATTATTAAAACTACACCGGCGTAGAGGAAGACTTTCCACTGCTCCACGTGCTGACCACGGCACTACTAAAAGAGTTATTGAACGGCTTGTGAAGTATTTTATAGTTGGTATGCTTTTCATTTACGCCATAAGAGTCTCTAGAAATAGCAATATTTACATTGGCATACATATTAGTGGCTTTGATTAAGTCCTTCTCGCTGGCTTTGGCATTGCTGCTACTGTTGGTGTGGTTCTTTTCCACGACGCTTCTTTGCTGCGCTTCATCGTCCACCAGCAAATGGGCCTTGAATTGTCGCAAACGCCGTAGTTCTACGGTCTGCCGCTGCCTACGATTGTCCTTACGAAGCATGTGCACTGCCAACAATATGAGCATTATCAATATGAATCCTCCCGCAATGGGGACAGCAATCACTGCAGCTTTGAACCACACGTCTTGTCGGCGGACACCATCGGGTGGCTTCCCAAAAAAGAATTCCTCATCGTCCATAGAAGAGGGCAAACCTTGAAAGAAAATGGGAGGAAATCAAAATTAGCGACTGCATTATCAGGGTGCATGGCAACAAAATTTTCATTTTCAATTTCCCTGACTTTTCCCTGACTAAAATCCAAAATTTCCTTACCAAAACTTACTCGTTAATGAATATCAATTTTTTTGTCATAATAAAAAATAAAATAACAATTGCAATGAGAAGCTTGGAATATTCCCAAACTAGGATGAGGGTGGATTGAAGAGGATTGGG
>JAQGAO010004789.1:0-14540 GCA_034697705.1 Ommatoiulus sabulosus
TGTTTTACACGAAACATATCTCGGAAACATTTTGTTGCGAAACAGTGTTTCGCAACAATGTTTCGTTGGTGTGTACCTGCCTTTAGAGATACTCTGAAAAAATTTCGGAAAATAAACATGTTACGAAAAAAAAACTATTGACAAAAGTTGTTTTGATGGGCGGTACAAGATGGCGCCTATGATACACCAATATTTACGAGAAAAAAATGTTCCAAATAACAATTTTCTACGATATTTTTTACGGACCATTCGAATACGTAATATAACAAATATGAGACTCCAGTGACTGAAGAAAATGCCGTTGACCTTGACTTTGCCTACAACAGCGTCATCTATGCTAAAAACAGTACTTATACAGTAATTAAATATTCCAAGTTTGCTAAATTAAACAAATTTGCCATTTTCTATTCTTTTTTTTTAATAAATTAGTGAATTTTGTATAATCCAAATGACATGGAACGCCGGTTTTCAATATATTTTATTAGTTATATACAGTGTTCCCCCTGAAATTTCATTTTCAACTTCCCTGGCTGCTTTTCCAGGTTTTAAAAAATTTCTCTGACCATTGATAATGTCAAAAATTGACATATTTTTCAAAATCGACACAGGAAAATAATTTGCAAAATTTACTATTGACAATTTTGAAAATTAACATACAATGTAAAAAAATATTAAAAATTTTAAAACATTTGCATTGAAAATTTTACAATTTTGTATTCTGGAAATGTAGAAATTAAGTTTTGCAAATTTCTCTTCGGAAAATGTGGAAATATATTGTCTTTGGAAAACGTTTAAAATTCTGTAATTTTTTCCTCGGAAAACGTGGAAAATTTTGCAAACTTGTACTCGAAAAATGTGGAGAATTTTACAAATTTGTATTCGACCACGTTGAATTTCCCTGACTTTTTCAAAATAAGTGATTCGTCCCTGACTTTTCCTGGTTTTCCAGGTGTGGGGTACCCTGTTATATTACCAATAAAAAAATCGGGATAAAAATCATACTGCCCATGCATGTGCATGTTAACTTAATTTCTTCCAAATCATTTCTCGTAAAAATCAAGTACTTTTACATTGAAAAAAAATAATTATATTTTATAAAATAGTACTTGTTTTTTAAATCATTTGGGCGAAATAAAAGTGCAGTGTTGTATTATTTTAGCCAGCATAATAATGCAATAATTAACAACTCTTTTGTCATTACAGGAAAAGGTTTGGTGTCCATTTAATTTGCTCTTACGTACATTCAACATTTGATGTTTGAGAAGCTCCCATAAAATGCTGAAATTCGTTATGGATGACCCCCACGGACAAATTTCTGGGAAATTTCGCGCACCTACAATCGTTAAAAAGCGAAAGTTCGCCGCGAGTGCGTTCACTTTAGTTGTTAATTGCTTGCATACGTAATTAGCAAGAGCTCGATATAATTAGCAGCTAATTAAAATTTTGAAAAATAAAAGGAAGTTCATTCCCTGCTGAGTGCTGCGGGACCGAGTCATCAGGAAGGAACCGGATGCAGAGTCAAATTCACGCCTTTTATGAATCACAGCCACTACTCAACCCTTCCTCAAATAACAAATAATTAAAAAATATTTTTTAAAAAATAACAGGAAAATGTCGAACGAACCCTAGCGAGGTGATCAGGGGTTATCACAGCCAACTCTGAGAATGAATTTATTGGAATGGTGACATTTAGACAAAATAATTGGTATTTTTTTACCATATGTCAGGTTTTCCAATAAATTCCAATTAAATGACATTTTTATCGTTAGCTGATTGTGCAATTTTCAACCATGAATATTAGGTGGTGCTCCTCAATCTCCTTTCACATTTTCAATAAATTATATACCGGTATTTTACATGTTAGTATACAACTATACATACTGTATGTTGCTTGCATTTATGTAAAAAAGAAAACGGTTACAAAAATTCTCCAATATTGTTTTAAAAATGAAACGTGGGCGTGTATGCTTGTGCGGCACGATTATCTTATTTATGTATTTATGAATAAAATGGAAATTAAAAAAGAAAGCAAAACACTTGAAGATCTTAATTAATGCTGTGGAAGTTACCTTTTTCAAAAATTATACAAAATAAAAAAATAACCTATAAATTATATGCGAGCCAAAGTAAAATAACGGAAATTTCATCGAAATATATCAGTTAAGGTAATTTAAAAAATAACAAAAAAAAAACACACAAATCTTTTAATTTAATTTAGAAAGCATAAGAAAAATATAAAATTATTCATCTATATTTAAGAAACAACATCGGGAAATAATGGAAATTTCTTCCAAATATCAGGATAAGACATTTTAAAAATAAAAATAAAACACTGAAAAAAACACGCTAATCTTTAATTTAATTCAGAAAGCATAAAAATATAAGAAATTATACGTCAATATTTAAGAAATAACATCGAGTTATATTGTAGAAATTTCTTTGAAATTATTCGTAAAATAGGAATTCATATGTACTTAATACGAATTCATATACTGTACATTTAATAATATTGCCAAAAAAATGGGGACGTGAAGCCTTAGGATAGATGAATCATTCTATTGTACAAAGGGGGAAATAAACTCGGAATTTAGAATTCTTCCTTGAAACCAAAATATTATAATTCCAAGCATTGCGTGTAGGGGTTACAGATAGTTTTAAAAACCAGGAAAATAGGAACTCTGGGATCCCCAAAATATCTGAAAATCTCAATGCAATCTCAAAAACGAACAGTAAGTGCATTTTCTCGAAACGTAATAGTAGGAATTACTTTAAATCTAGGAAAAATAGGAAATAAGAAAATGTGATCATTGCATAGGTGAGAGGCCCATCCATCCACCTTATGTTCCGTGTGTTTTTTGCCCCATGGGGCATTCGTCACATGGCTTCCCCCTTCAAATTCAAGTTTACGAGTTTCGACTTCCCAACACATTTTCAGGGTTAACTTTACTTTAAAGTGCCTGTAATTACATTTATTTTAACAAAATCCTAAGCTGTGTCCGCAGGGTTTTTGAGTTTTGGAAGGGCGTGGCTCAGCGGAATTGAGCCCCCCATTATCAGCTACCCAAAAGTACACTTACCCTTAAAAGTGCTTTCACTTTCAATAAAACCCTCCCTTGTCACGTTTTTTATGCCCAATTTTTTTTCTGGGGTCCTTTTTTACCCCTCACAAATCTAGATTGGAGGGGAGCGTGCCCACCGCTCCATTCCCAGAACAACAAAAAATATCCAGTATCATTTGGTTTTCGGTTCAATGATGTATTTTGACTTCACTGAACGCTTTTTATGGTCAAGGGCCATTCATAAACAATGTCAGAAAGTCAGAGGACAAGCATATGGGTTATAGAGGAAATTCACATCTGTTATTTTAAAAAATTTCCTGTTATAAATTCGAATATAGCGTTGGAATAATTCATATACCAGTTCACCAGTTTTGAACACGTGTATACAGACATCTGAAAACTTTTAAAATAATCCAAAGAATCCGGAAAAAAGAATTTCGAAAGTTATTTTTGGTATTTTTCCATAATAGCATCTAAATAAACGTTTTCCAGTTATTTTTACAGGTGCATATATACAATATATACAGTATGTACATGTATGTCTTTTCTATACATGTTCCATTTTATATTGAATACCAGATTAATGTAAACAATTTTTAGGACAAAAATGAAATTCTCAAACTGTTTGAGGATGACCAGTAGGGTAAGTAAGGTTTTTCTTCGGGTTTTTCAGTTCAATCCATGGCAATTTTGAATAAGGGAAATGGTTATATGTCACTTACGTGGATTATGGATGACCCCTATTCCCCCCCGAAGTGAAACTCCAGTCCGGCGCTAATTTCGGTGAATTTAGCTGACCAGAGTGACCATGTGTATTTACCAAGCGTGAAACCCCTAAAAGGTAGGTAGGATGCCAGCGCTCCCTATCCGTTCACACGTAACGCAAGCATTTCTTAAATGTGGGCTATGTTTTTTTTTCGTTTCCCAAGAAACAATTAACGATTCGTAAAACTGGGAACTGAAAAAAACAACGATTTAAAACACCAAAAAACCACGGTTTTCCACGCAGATGTCACTCATTCACACGGTTGAATTGTGCTTGCTACTTAAGTGTTTCCATTTGTCTGAATTGTAAAAAACGACGAACGATTAGGTTGATACCCCACCCTTTGATTTCAATGACAAATTAATCTAGCATTAACTCGATTTCACGTCGATTTTGCAACAATTTTTTTTCTTGCGATGTGACCATTTCTAGTTTTGGGGTTGATCACTACAAAATGGCGGCTAACACTACATTATTTTTTAAAATTTGATATGATTTCATTTCAGTTCATTATAATGCTGCTTGAAGGATGAAAATGTAGTACAAGTTATGTGATTAGAAAATTCTAATTAAATACGTGTATTGTACAGTATATACTGTAGTTAACAGCCTATAGTGTTTTCGCATACGTATATGGAACCTGATTTCGTACCATATCTGCCACATATAAAGTACATACATGTATACCAACATTTAAGGCACGCCCTAATCTAGAAGTAGTTGTGTACTTATACATATGTAGAAAATGTCGTTTTGATATTAATTATGTTTTATTTGGAACACAATTTAAATAAAAACGACATTTTCTATAAATTCATGTTCTATAATTAACAAAGTACGATTTGCGAAGTTTCTGCCCGAGTGCACCATACAAGCTCTGCATTATAAATTTAGACAAATGAATACCACTAATACAAATATCATAAATTTAAATTATAATTAACAACCAAAGAAACACTCTAGCCTCAAATGCATGCCCATATTGAAAGGAAATGCATTTGAAAATAGTGTACAGTATTTATAGATTGAAACACAAGTAGTAATGCATTTTAAAATGCAATTTAACAATGAAAAATGTTTTTTTTTAAAAAATATATTACATAACTTCGAATCGATACATACATTTTCAAATACCTTTTAAATGCAATTCTTTTCAATGTGGGTGTTGTGTAATTAGCACACACGTTTGAAATATACATTATATTAATACTTTGAAGCTCTTAAATTTCATGAATTCCCAAATAAATACTTCATCACATTGAGGTTTTATCAACCAAAATGGCATTAAAGGAAATTCGTTCATTAGAATCTGGTTTTCTTGGCCGCCATCATAAATTTTAAAAAGCGTCTTGCCAATTGTGTCATCGAACTAAGTTTTATGACACGTGGTATGACGTCAACATTCCCATAATGCAAATTCGCAATAAAAAGCGGCCCACCCAAGTCTTACTGACAGACATCCACGTGGATTTTCAATAATTTCAGGTCAGCCATCGTTTAGGGGGCATATAATAACAATAAAAATACTTGGATGCTAGATGCAAAACGCATTGAATTTTCCGCTCTTTTCATCGTGTCCCTCGATCAGGTGAAAAACTGCTTTTTCTCGTTTTGATCTGCTAAAGCGTTTCAAAACGCGTCACCCATTTATTTCGACACGGAGCGAACCCAACACGGGCCCAAAACCAGAATGGGGGTGCATTTTTAGCCAACTATCAATGCGTTCACAAACTTTTCTTCGGCACCCCTTAATTTCCTTAAGACATGTTTTGATCCCCTCAATGACAGTAGATGTCGCTTTGTCCCAATTATTTTTTTGGATTTCGATGACTAGCTGCCTTTCACGTGATGAAAACTAGTAGGACGAATGCACCAGGAAGTTGCATATCTGCACACTTCCTTCCGCCATCTTTGCTGACTGTCATCAGGCTCTGGTGAGTCAGTCAGTGGCAAATTTCCCAGCACATGCTTAGGTTCTTGAAAAAATATGATATACAGTGTAGTGATCAAGTTGTAAGAAGTCAAAAAATGCACTCTCGTGACGATAAATACAGTAATACAAGTAAAAAAGGCACTTTGCAAAGTCCAGTGTTGATGTAATTCTTTTCTGCGTTTTTGGTTTCATCAAAATATTTCATCTTTTTAAAGATAAAAGATTCAAAGTATTCCTAAAACTAAACATAAACTAGGACAATTTCAATTAAATATTCTAGGGATATTTGAATTAACTTAATCTATGATGTGAACTTTTTAATATGTTCCCATACAAAATATTGAAATTTATTTAAATTTTCTATTCTGTAACCTCAACAATTAATCTCAAATATTTTCTGCGATTTTGTCAAAGTTCCATCTCAAGCAGTTTCCAAGAATCACTATTTCAAAGTTATATCTCAAAACAAATTAAAAAAGTATATCAGAAATAGGGCTTGAGCACACACAAAAATGGAGTGAATAACATATGAAGTGTAATTCTTTTCTGCGTTTTCGGTTTCATCAAAACCGTTTATCTTTCAAAAATTTTAAAAATATTCCCAAAACTAAATAGAAACCAGTATAATTTCAATTAAATATTCTAGGTATATTTTGCATTAACTTAATCAATAATATGTGCACTTTTTAACATGTTCCTATATAGTAACTTCAACGATGTATTTGGTCAAATGTAGTATCTGCGATTTTATAAAAGTTCCATCTCAAGCAGTTTTCAAGAATCTATTTCAAAGTTTCAGAACAAATTTTAAAACGTAGACAATTAAAATTAAGGGCAAATGTCCATGCCAAGTCGTTGGAGAACATGCGGAAAATAGCTGAGGGTTCACATTTAAAATGTGAAGCTTTTTATCTGTGTTTACCATAGTTAATTCGCGGAAATCCATAAAGATTCAGGAAAATCCGCCAAAAAAATGTGGGTTGCAATTTAACTGGAGGATAGACAGATCGTTAATAGGGAAATCACGCGAGGATGAGGAACTTCAGGATCTACAAAATATTCTATATTTAGATCTGATCATGTTTTCCGCAAAAGAAGCAAATTTATATTCAAAAAAATTAAGCGGAAGTGTAAAAACAATAATCGATGAACGAGAAACCTTCGAAAATTTTCCACTTCTAACAGCGTAAATACGACGAACTTAGAATCATTATATAAAAATAGGTCTAGGCTTACAAACTATATATCGTGACATCAAATTTCTTCAATTTTTGAAATCAAAAAACAGGAATTGGTAGGAAAAATAGCAATTTATCCAATGTCAGCGTGTGCATGCACGCTACTTACTATATAATAATAATAATTATATTAATGAATATACATGTATACCTGTCAATTATATTTTTTTTCCTAAATAGTCAATGACAAACCGGATGATTTCAAAATCATTTCTGCTTAACTGGATTTGATACAAAAACGTTTTCAGACATTTACAACGCAAGATGTGGGAAACAATGTCCATTTTGTAAACAAAATATATCCATGGTAAAAACTTCCATAGTTAGCAAAAAATGCACAGTGCCAAAAGAAACTATAAACTCAATTTAAATCTTATACGTATTTACTAGCAAATTTTTCTTTTATTGTCATTAAAATAAGAGGATCTACTTGTATTAGCTGGATGGGAATTTTTCTAAGCTAGTTTCAGGTACATGTAGTTCCTTGTTGGGTGTTTTTCTTTTTAAATCTCTTTCTTTCATTGCTGAATAAACTTTATAATTACAGTATATTATTATTATTATTATAAAATAAAACACTTGTAATAAAGATGCTTTTTGCATTTAACGAAGATAAATAACTAGTTATTGAGAATTTCATATTTTCAAATTTACCACGCGTCAAATTTAAATGAATTAGAAACCTTATTTTCCCCAATGTTGGACGTAGATGGCGCTTTTTAAAATCCCAGGGTTGTTATTCCAATTTGAAATTAATAAGTGAGAAATTTATGCATATGAGATTCGCATTTCCTAGCCATTTACCGTCTTTAACTATATATAGGCAAATAAATATGAAAAATATTTAATGTTAAGCTTATCATCCAAAAATTCCAAAAAAAAACATGAGATCACTGGTAATTATCCTGTATACTCTGCTCATGGCGCCATTACATGTACAGTGGTCCAGTGGAACCTCATTAATAAGAAGTCGCTCAATTATACGAATTTCTAACGGTGCGAACTCATTTCCAGTCCCAGTCCTAGGAGGTATTCACGAATAATGCTAATTTCTTCCGTTAAGACGAATTCCGAATTCGGGTATTACAAATTTTCGGCTAAAACGAATCAATTTTCGATTTACCAAGCGATTTTACTTTAAGACGAACGTTTTTATTTATAATATATTACTTTAGGCAAAATGAAAAAATGCGCGTAATATTAACGGGGAATTCCCCGATAACCGCTGCAGCATCTACAGTAACATATACATGTACGTGAGGTAGGATTTCATCCAAACTTTTGATGAAACTTTAGTTCTTATTGTGGATGTTCACTTCTGATAATGCGATCTACAGTTAAAACGAACAAATGTTGACGTTACTTCAGATTTGTATTAACGAATTTCGAATGTAATCCAAATCATAGACAGTACATGCATTGCTCAACAGAGAAAAATACAAATATTCATACATGTACTTTATTTCACTTTTGCAAAATTACAGTGTGCAACACGAGTTATGTGAGTTTTTGTCCTTAAAAAGCAAATTTTGTTATCAGTATTCCTGTCATCGCGCGAACAATGCATTGTCCCACGATGGCGCTGGTGAGCCCAGAATTCAATAATTGCTCGTTTGTATACAGAGTGCATGAGTAGTGGTCACACTAACATGATTCAGGGAGGAAGGTGAGCCCTGCTCACAAAAAAAGGCATTAACGATTAAATTTGATGCAGAAATGTTTCGTCGTTTAAATACGTGTCTAGTTTAGGCAATAAGTCGCGATGTTTTTATTTAACATTTGAAAAATGCTCGTAAAACTATGTTACTGGAGAGCGCCTATTATCGAGTCAGTCCACGAACCTACATTTTTTTTTATTGCCAAAGAAAAAAAAAATAATGTAAGAAAAAAAAATGGCGTCTAATCCCAACTCCATTATGTGTCACTAGGTATTCATGCTGAAAATTAAGCACACAGCTGCATGAAACGACATTAAATTAATGCAAATGGCATGAAAACTACTTGTTTCTTCATTTTTATGTCGGTTTCTCTTCTCAACCCTTCCCCCCTCATACCGGTTAGGAAATCCATTAAGCGAGTGACAAAATAACTGCCCTTTCGCATGTACGTCTTACGGCATCTTTTAATGGAATATTCGGATATCTTTTTTTCTTAGCACTTGGAAACATTTTAAGGGATTCCTCGACGACAACAACGCCATTGTTGACGTTGGGGATATAAAACCAGGGGGGAAATTTGTCACCCTGACCAAATTTATCGTCGGTGTCAATCTAAAAGTGGCGCGAAGAATGTTTTAGCCCTAAGAAACCCCTGAGAAATGAAAATGGCTTTTTCGCAAATTCAGCGAAACTAGAGAGAGCTTAAGGGGGGTTGAGGGGCAACTAGATTTACTGCCCAAGTAAACCTAACACCCATGTAACTATTAACTATGAAGGAGGGGTTAACTATAATTAATGTCATGCTTCAAGTGCATTATATATACTGCAGTCCGGGCCTGGACAACGTAAGATCGTGACGTTAAAATAAGGAGCAACTACATGGACACGTGCTACATCAAGAAGATCATGTTTTGATAAATACATGTTTAAATCATCACATAAACTTATAAACTATACAGATGCATAAAAATATATTAAAATAAGAATATACTTGGAAGAAGAGGCTGAGTCTTATATAGGTGGCTATATGTTAACATTCTCGCCTTGCATTCGATAGACCCAGGTTCGCTTCCCGGGTCGGCTATCCTCGATTGTGGTTTTTCATGGTTTCCCACAATTTCTCCAGGCGAATGCTGGGATAGTTCCTAAATTAAATCGGCCATGACCGTCTTCCTTTCCTATCCCATCCTCCTTGTTAAGGTCCCAATTACGGGAAATATGGTACTAATCTACTGACTGCAGGGTAAAGACTAGGACTAGAACTAGAACTAGAGTCTTAGTGTACTTCTTTTTCCTTATTTTTCAATTTTTCATTAGTACATGTATTGCATTCCCATATTTGAAAAAATATACAGTATATACAATGTACGTAAACGTATACCTTTTCATATATGCATGATATACAGTACATGTACAGTACATGTATATTGTAATAAGGGTACTCGAACAGAAGCTTTCTGAATCGCACGTTGACAGTCTGAATTTACGTATGCAAAACCAATGCATTAATTGGTTTAAAATCAGAGATGCCATATTGAAAAGAAATGAATTTCAAAATTCAATTTGAAAATACGCATATAGATTGATACATTGTTATGCATTTCAAAATATCTTCCAATATTAAAATGCATTTCAAAAAACATTTCGCATAATGAAAATGCAATTAAAATGTATTTAGCACCAAGCAAATGTACTTCAAAATACATTTTGCATTATTAAATTACATTTTTAAATGCATTGATGAGAATGCAAAGACAAGAATACGTTTTACAAATGCATTTCAACTTATTTTGATTACACAAAATGTATGTTTATTTTGATTTGCATTTCACGTCCATGTACATGTGTACTGTATATTTTCAATTATATTTCTTTTAAATGTGGGATAAATTATCTTGGATGAATTATTTAAACAAGCAGTCAAGCAATTAGCGTGTCGGTTTTTGCGCACGTGACTTCACGGCTGCCAAAGTGTGATTCGTAATACGTCAGCCTGAGTACATGTAATAAATTTACCAAACTTCAATTTTAACTTATACACGTAAATGCATGGACAGTCACATTTCATGCCTCGCAGGAAATACATGCATAAAATTGGCGAAAGAAAAATATTTGTAACTAAACACTTGAAGATATGATTAATATAAGCACCGTAATTAATTACTAAGTGAACTTATAGCTCTCATAAATTAAACGGAGTTGCCACACTAATATAACCGTTGACAAGAAATTAAACACTTCAAATTGCATATGCAGTATTATAGACAAGATATACAACATACATGTACATGTACGTCAAATGCAGATAACATTTCCAGGTAAAACTTTATTATCTTCATTAACAATTTCAATCAGTATTACGATTAAAGCAAACGTTATCGGCAATCCTGGTGATTTTATAATGATAGGAAATACATAATTTAGTTTAAATATTTCTCTCATTACAGTTTGGCCAAACGAAATGCAATTTTCGTCCTAAATTTGAAGCATGTTGTATGTAAACTATATTCAGAAATATTACTTTAAGTCATTAAAACTAGTATCTAGAAAAAACGTACAAATAACCAAAAGTATGCTAAAGTAATATTTGCGTTACGAGGGCGTAAAACTACTTAAAGATTCAAATTTTGACAACTAAAAGAACGCATAAAACAAAAAGTGATGTAATTTTTGTGTCAAAAGAATGTAGAGCCTATAGCGCATAAGATTAAAATTTCGTTAAATAGGCGAAAAAATATTTAAATATATTGCATGAGGGAAATTAAACTGTCCAAATGTTCAATTTAGGTATTCAAAATAGCCTATAAATATGACCGAAAACAATACAACTGCTTTATTATCCAATTAATTTAGCATTTCTGAATTTCTGGCAGTGATTGGGTATATTTACTTTGATGGTTTGGCAATGATAAACATCAGCCATTTCGGCTAAAAAAAAGTGATTAAAATTTCATTCACGCAAATTTCTCGTTTGATCCATCGCAACTGTTCCTTTTAAGCCCAGTTTTTGTTTTGATATCAACTTCTTAATCCCTTATGTCTACTAACCATTAACCTTTTTTTTTTTTTTTTTTTGCAAAAAAGATTATCATAGATTTGGCTTTATATTACGAGTACACGTACATGTCTTTCTTTCCTTTTAGCTCATAATAAAACGTATCTGTGTTGTAATACAGGTGGCCATTCAAGCTTCGTTTTAAAATTCCACGATAAAAATGCAGATTCACGAATAAGGTGTTTTTTGATGTCAATGGGATAAAAACGGGAAATTAATGCTACAGTTTTCGTGTTTTTCTCCGCAGATAACGACTTAAAACCACACAAACGTGACTGGTGTGTATATCGTGATAACGCGTAATGGCGCTAGGATAACCGAACACAATAGTTATTATTTTTATTACAAATTTAAGATTACGAAAAAAAATGTGATTTCAACGGACGTTGTCTCTGAAAATTACACCTGGCCTTTGCGTGTAAACAATAGTCAATATTTGATTAAACTCCTCAGTTCACTATCTTATTTTAAAGGTTGGAAGCCAATTAGTTGTATATATATTTGGTTTTTGCTGATATAGCAAAAGTGCACGACTAATTACGCGGGAAACATGCGTAATCTAAAAATGTTTCAATTATCCTAAATCTTGTTCATGAAATACTCGTTCGCAACAAACTTTGCACAATTCGAAAAATGATTTACGTACACAATGTGCAAAGGTTAAGCAAGTCTAACATTGTATTTGGGCATGCTTCACCTTTGCAATTATTGGTTCGTAAATCGTTTTGCGAATCATGCAATTTTTGTTGTGATACAGTACTTCATAAACACGATTTGGCCTAATTATAAAATTGGCAGATCTGTTGTTGTTAATTTCAAAAGCTTTACGATTTTGATAAAAAAAAGGATAATTTTAAAATTGTTAGATCTGTTGTTGATCAAGTCACAAGCTTTCAGATTATGATAAAAATGGGATAATTTTTCTATTAATGGTTAATCGTTTTTGGTATGCTTCAATTTTTTTAGAATGAACAATGACTTATTATTTACATACGATTGTTCTTTCACATGCTTTCAAAATATCGATTTCTGACAAATTTGGAGGAAAATAACTTTCATCCCTTCACAGTAATGACTCAAGAAGTACTCCAGGTATTCTAAAAAATATATACATTACACTAGCTTATTGCTTTGAATGTTAAGATTGTTTTTTACAGTGTTGCGATTTCTTAAAAGTATGATATGCTAAGGATAAAAACTTGCACTATACTTATTTATTAATTACGACCTGTAGATCAGATATTGGCAAAAAATGTTCAATTTCTAAAATTTAAATGGCAGTAGATGACAAAAAGTTCCCTGTCGAAATGGCTGCAAAAGTAGCGAGATTAAGTAACGGAAATCCACTTCAAAATACTTTTATTTATAATAATTTACGAGATCGTAATTTCGAGAATAACTAGCAGAAAAGCAACAAAAAAACAGAAACGTTCCGCGTATTTTGTTGCTGTGCGTTTTCAAATGAAGTTTCTGCGAATTTTGCCAATAAATCGACCGTTTATTCAGGCTACCAACAGGCGCAAAATTTCGAGAAATTCTCAATTGATTTACGGTTTCCTGAAGAAGAAAAGGGGTGTTCAAGAGTTGAAGTTCAACAAACCAATGCAATGGCAGGTCAACTTTTGTCTAAGTGCCCAAACCATGCCACCAACACATTTCTTATACAAATTTTACGTGCAAACCTTGCGGTATATTTCTCATAAAGTTATTCACCAGGTCAATAAACTGGAATAAAACTATAATTTAGAGTTATAAAGAAACTTAAATTATACTTTTTAGTAAAGTAATATTCAAACTTGTCCTTGCTTCACAAAATTGTTTTGTCATAGAGGAAACTACAAAACACGCAATCCAGTTACTTTATGAAAGTGAATCACACATGCCAATGTAACAGATAACAGATAAATTTCATGAACAATGGATGATGTGATATTTCATCATTTATCCTACATTATATTGAAAAGCTGGAATTAACTTCGCACACTAATCCCAAATCGAAAATCGCATAATCTCTCGGATTAGCAATGAATAATCATCTTTATCATCTATTTTTGCGAAATTTCGATTCCAATCAAAACATTTCGCAGAATTTTCTCCACAGAAGGAAATTTCACGAAATGACTTATAAAATAACAGCATAATTATCCCCCAGGCTTACTCACGCTCTAAATAAGCTATCAATTCGGCGAAGCCATTTATTAATAAATTATCAAAAAATTAACCTCGACCTACATCATTTCCTGACTAATTCACAAATATGATCGCATTGAATTATTTTTATCCTGAAATTCGGGCAGGGCCTTCATATATTGTATCAATGACTCGTGTGGCTGGTGACAAAGAATTACTAATTTCTTAATTATAAGGTAATGATACAATTTAAAAACTGCTAACCCTGTAAAATATCTCACTGGAGTTTTATTAAGGTTTTCGTAAGCGACAGAACGTTTTATTCATAGTCTAGAAACTATGACAAAGACAAAAACGATGACTAAATAACATTTCGAAATATTTGTTGTCTATTGTATGAATGCAGATGAATACAATATTAAACATAAATGCATAATCTTTAATGTATTCCCTATCTTAATTTTCTTCTTATAAAGTTTGAAATCAACAATTTCCACATTAAGCGTCAATATACATGTATTATAATTACATACCATAATGGGTAATGAAATAATATACATGTACTATAACTTGAATCATATACTATAATACTTTTTTTTGTTTAACAGGGTGGCCACACAATTGTCATTTTCAATTTCCCTGACTTTTCCATGACTTTTCCCTGACTAAAATCCAAAATTCCCTGACCAAAACTTGCTCAT
>JAQGAO010004790.1:0-14539 GCA_034697705.1 Ommatoiulus sabulosus
GAAAGCAATCGGTGAAGAACTTTCGGAGATTACCTTTTACCATCAGGTCGACGTTTACATTTTTATTTATATAGATATATAATTTTTTAAAACATTTCAGTTAAATTCGTTGGAATATTTGAACAAAAAAAACAACTAAAAAAAACCGATAAAAGGAACGTTTTTTGATAAACATAGTGTTTGTTTCCAAATTCTTTTAACATGCAATGCATCGGTTTGCAGGCGTTGGGGTAAAGTGTTACTAAATTAAGGCGAGGTTTCGCAGCAACCCTGTTTTCCATATTAACATCAAAGTGCCGACGCGGAGTCTGCGTACTGTGTTATACTGTGACGTTAATACGTTGAATTTCTCTGACTTTTTTAAAAAATAAGTCATTCTTCCTTTACTTTTCCAGACATTTTCAAGTTCCCTGGCTTTTCCAACTTTTCCAGGACAATGGGAACCCTGTTCCATGGTCTGAACCCTAGGCTAGCTACATGTACTTCTGGCACACTGCCAAGTCGAGTAGTATGGTACCCCTAGCAAAGAGCGCAGGGGTGCCATACTACAGGAGTTTCTCATTCGCCTCTTAGTTCATTAAATGTAAGCGCTGAAAGCAGGGTTGTGGGTTGCTCCCCCGACAGGCGGGGGTTGCATCGAGCATCGCTTGCCAAAACTTAAGCCCAAAGCGCACGAAGCATTAAATTCGCAGGTTTTAAAACGCAATTGGATTTGCGCGTTTTGCATGAGAACGGGCATGTAAGAGTTTCCATTTGGCGTCTCGTTTTCGGGGCTTAACCCCGCGAAGCGCGGAAAAACGGGATGATCGTAGAGGCCCGAAACGGCAGACTTTTTTTATTTCGTCGCTAATTCGCAAAGATGGTCTTCCCCGCGACGCACGACGCAAGGATGCGTGCGTCAATTTCGCAATTATTTTAAAAGCTGTCGCGGGCGCTGGGGTTCCCACGTCCCTCAAACGTTTCGCGCCGTCGACGCACGGGCCTAATTTCGTTAATCAACAGCGCAGTGAGACGAAAGTGCAGTGAAAAGAGTTGTGGAAACGTGTCGTGGCCATGCTAACTCCCTAAAACGTCGCATCCTAAACGACGAAAATTTGCCACATCCTAATTCGGAATTCGTCTTAAGCGAAGAAATTAACAACATTCGTCCATACCCTAGAACGGAGACTAGAAACGAGTTCGTACTGTCAGAAATTTGTATAAAGCGAGTTCTTCTTAATGAAGTTCCTGCACTGTAAGTTATTCTGCCCTGTAAGATCTTCTTAATGAAGTTCTTGCACTGTAAGTTATTCTGCACTGCATATAAATTCTTCTTAATGAAGTTCTTGCACTGCATGTTCTTCTTGATGAAGTACTTCCTGCATTGTAAGTTTTTCTTGATGAAGCACCTGCACTGTAATTTTTTCTTGATGAAGTTCCTGCACTGTAAGTTTTTCTTGCTGAAGTTCCTGTAGCAGCACTGTAAGTTCTTCTTAATGAAGTTCCTGCACTGTAAGTTATTCTGCCTTGTAAGATCTTCTTAATGAAGTTCTTGCACTGTACGTTATTCTGCATTGCATATAAATTCTTCTTAATGAAGTTCTTCTTAACGAAATTCCTGCATTGTAAGTTTATATTAACGAAGTTCCTGCACTGTAAGTTTTTCTTGATGAAGCCCCTGCACTAAGTTTTTCTTGATGATCGAAGCCCCTGCACTAAGATTTTCTTGATGAAGTTCCTGCACTGTAAGTTCTTCTTGATGAAGTTCCTGCACTGTAACTTCTTCTTGATCAAGTTCCTGCACTAAAGTTCTTCTTAACGAAGTTCCTGCATTGTAAGTTCTTCTGTCCTGTAAGATCTTAATGAAGTTCTTGCACTGTAAGTTATTCTGCACTGCATGTTCTTCTTGATGAATTACTTCCTGCACTAAGTTTTTTCTTGATGAAGCCCCTGCACTGTAAGTTTTTCTTGATGAAGTTCCTGCACTGTAAGTTTTTCTTCATGAAGTTCCTGCACTGTAAGTTTTTCTTGATGAAGTTCCTGCACTGTAAGTTTTTCTTGATGAAGCCCCAGCACTGCAAGTTCTTCTTGATGAAGTTCCTGCACTAAAGTTCTTCTTAACGAAGTTCCTGCATTGTAAGTTCTTCTTAACGAAGTTCCTGCACTGTATAGGACCAACCTTTGGTAAACTTCGTTGAAGCCTCATGAAGAATAACTCGCTTTATAAGATTTTATGTTAGTACCAACTTAATTATTATCAGTCCCAGTCCTAGGGTAGGACGAATAATGTTAATTTCTTCTATTAAGACGAATTACGAATTCGGGTATTAAATTTTTTTGACTGAAATGAACAGATTTTCCAGTTCTCGAGTATTCGCGCTATACGTTACGTTAGCCAATATGAAAATAAATACGTTATACCGGGGAATTCCCCGATAACATTGGCAGCGCCTTCCCATGATGTTGAAGATTATCAATTTCGGGGAAAAACACGCATAGTGCATGTAGAGAACATGTAATTTAAATGAGGTAACTAAAGCCACTAAGCATTCCAAATTATAATACAAAATTTATGATTTTCCGCATAACACGTCCGTTCATTTCTTCGCCTGCAGCGCCGTGCTGGTTCAAGAGGATGTCCAAAAACTCGACTTAAGAGGCATACAGGTCATCCTCTACAACTTTCAAATTCCCAGCGCTTATCTACACATAACCGTTTCCGAGTTACAAGCCGCTACAGCCATATAATCCTGAGATCTTCGTCCCGCTCTGTCTTCCGATTGTATTCGCGCGGTGATAAATGACAATAGAGTGGAAAAGAAAGACAAGTAAAACTGCCTAAGAAAGAGAGAGGTACCACTTCAGCACTGCCAAGCTTAAAGTGAGTCATAAATTGAAGTCTGCGAACTGCTCATTTCTGCGAATACTGCCCAACGAGTATCTAATGGGCAGTCCGGCTCTAATGCGCCTGCAGGATCAACCGAGAGCCTATAAATTATATCGGTGCTTAGGAGCTTTCTGCGATTTATTTGCGCAACTATTTAATATAATTGGAAAAGTCCTATAATTCAAGTTCACATCCGGGTCCCAGTCCAATAATCACGTGACTTCCATTGAAAACCGCTCGAAACAGCACTAGGCCATTAGCGGTCATTATATCATGGTATCATCGTTATTCTTGGTGACCAACCATGCAGTGACCAATGACGAAAGCGTAACTGCGGGACATTAAATCATCTCGGAAATTGCTTGGGATCTGCTAAAGTGCATCTGGCCGCCATCTTGCAGGTTGCGCATCATAGATCGAAGCGGACGGCACAGAAGATGACTTGAGATAAAACATAGTAAGCGAGGTGTTACTACAAATATATTTTTTTTTTCAATTTGTCAAAATATGTTCGTTTAAATTCAATTCAAAGTATTACCCTAAGTCAGCACATACAGTGCCATGTGGTAGGGGGGTATTACAAGTAAAACCGGACTAGGAATCCGGATCACAATGGACCCCCAATAGTGCTATTAAATTGGATTTCCCTAAGTTTCTGGCTAACCTTGGGTAAACCATTCCAATTCCGGATTGAACGCAGAAAGAACGACCAATAGAAAGTATCCGTACGAGCACGGTGTTCCTTCAGTGGGTTGCAATGATGACCTCTACCTCCACGTCAATTTCGCTCTAAGAAATTCATCGTAATTTAGATGAAATCCTACCCTTATATACTGTATGTATCTGAATGGGAATATTCTGCAACTTTTATCGGGAAATTTCCCCTGTTATTAAGTACTTTATTTTTCAATTTGATAAAAATTCGTTTTAGCCGAAAATTTGTAATATCAGAATTCGGAATTCGTCTTAAACCGAATAAATTAACATTATTCGTCCATACCCCATTAATGCAATGACTGGAAATGAGTTAGTAGGTTTACTATCAGAAATTCGTATAAAGCGAGTTGTTCTCAATGAAGAAGTCGTTTATTTTATTTTGTAGTAATGAAACAATGCACGTTTCAGTAACATGTTCCCCACAAATTTCATATTCTACTTCCCTGACTTTCAAGATTTTTAAACTAATATAACTGACGAATGACAATGTAAAATTTGACATATGCCAAGATTATCCACGATTTTGCAAAATGTATTAACAATAATTTTGAAAATTGTAAAAAATTAGCATGAAAACTGTTCGAAATGTTTACAAATTTGTATTCCGAAAATGTTTGAAGATTTGTAAATTTGTCCTCAGAATCTGTTTAAAATTTCTCAAATTTGTCTTAAGTTTGTAAATTTTGAAAATTTGTACTTTGAAACCGTTGAAAATTTTGAAAATTTGTCCTCTAAAACTTGAAAATGTTGAAAATGTTTCCTCGTAAATTTGTGAAATTTTTGCAAATTTGTACCGGGGAAATTTCAAAATGTTTGCAAATGGGTCCTGAGCTAATAATGCTTGCAAATGGGCCCTGAGCTAATAATGCTTGCAAATGGGCCCTGAGCTAGCCACATACATGTAGAAGCATTAATTTTGGATGGTGACAACATTAAAACGTTGAATGGGCGTCTTCAAAATTCACCTCCTCCCTTAGTACCCGCTACATGAGGACGTCCTTTTTGAATAGCTCCTATGCACGACCATAGGTTTTCTTCTTTATATAATGTATATAGATATTATCATACACGGTTCACTGCGTAATTAAAAAGCAATTATCAGACAATGTCTTGGATTAGAAAAAGTGTTCAAAACATCTATAATACTCGTATTGATACCATTTTATTGTACAATTGAAAGAGGCTCTTGAAGTGCGGAAACTGCACATAATAAAATACTGAAAATACGAGCATATGCAGGTACGTGTATCCAGAACATACATGCTTGTAGTTGTCGGGGAACAGAAAAAAACAATTTCTAACTTCAATTGGCCACTCTGGACTATCTGTCTCGCTAAATACCAGAAGCCAAAATGCAATTTATGTTCGAATCGCAAAAAAACAGAATCCATTCAAATCCCATGTTCAGTTTTTCTGATAATAAGTGTCAGTTAAAAGAATGGAGCCAGGCAGAAACAAACCAATACGTCGACGTCTATTCGCGGCAACACAAAAAATGCCCAAAAAAGCGCAAGATGCAGCACTTCCGCACAATAAAATAAAAAAAAAGTACGATAAGCTCGGATCCAATTTAAAAAGAAAGAAAAAAACGACATTAAAAAGATCAAATCAGAGCAGAACCTGATGGCATTAGATTCCCGGTGCGAGGGAAAAAAATTCAATTTTGGCACATGATTTATACACAGGCGACACAATCTGAAGTTTAATTCAGTCATGTGGGCGCCGACAACTCGCTATTGATGAGTTTTGATCACGCGGCAAAAGCGCCCGAGGACTCTTCAACACTGGAACACTCAAAAATGGGGAGAAAACAAGATTCCATCAAATGAAAGAATTGAAACGAGCGAACACATCAGCGATGACGTACCGTAAATATGCTTTGGGATAAAATACATTTTTTTCCACATAAAAACTGTCATAACATGTACAATTCCAAATACTGGAATATCTGTTGTATCAACTTGCAAGTTCGGGTAAATGGTACCATTGTGGATGACACGAATATCAACCATTGTGAAAATGCTAATGGCACTTATCGGTTGTGATATGACCAGTGTCATATTTTTTGGTAAAATCAGCTTAATATTTGTCTATCACTACTGGCATTATATTCGTCTGGTATTATCGGTATCATATTCGTCTGGTACTATCAGTAGTACCATGCGTGGTGGTACTAGATTCAAACTGAGAGTAAATGTTGTGTAACATGAGAAAAAAATTTTCAACTAAAATTTGAAAACATGTTCAGAATGCTAGTTATGCTCATAGAAATGAGATGTGTTACGAAATTTCTACACCATGTTCATATTATTAGACTTTTTAAAGATACACACGTTCTCTTAAAAGGTAGAAATTATGGCGTCTTTTAATGAAATTTGGAGTTATTATGACGTCGCTTAATGATATTTGAAGTTCAAATTAATTCAATTCTTTACACAGTCTGTACGTAGTACCATTTGGCGGGAAGGAGAGGGTATGCAAATTAATCAGACTAAACAGTCTGTCATAATGGACCCCAACAACACAATTATGTTATATTTCCCGTATTTGGGACTTAAAAAAGAGGATGGTATGGGAAAGGAAGACTATCATGGCCGATTTAATATAGGAACTATCTCAGCATTCGCCTGGAGGGATTTTGGGAAACTATAAGAAACCAAAATCGAGGATAGCCGACCTAGGAAGGGAACCTGGGTCTACTGAACCCAAATGCGAGTCGAGAATGCTAACCTCTAACCCACCACACTGCTTTTTACACGTGATTTTACGAACACGTTAGAGCACGATGAAATAAAATGAGGTGTTCCCAATCGATAACACTTCACCACCTGTACCAAGAACAGTACATGTACACCATAACTACCGCCATAAATAAAACATTATGAGAACTTTTCCCATTTCCTTCGGAATGTCATTTGACAAAAAGCCACCATCAACTTCAACTTCAATAGTTGATATTTCAGAAGGTGTCACTGTGTCCACGCCTGCAAAATCACCGGAGGACGTACAGTTCTCAAAGACGCCATATTGATGAACCCCCGCCGAGCCATCAACTGTCCTCCCAACCAGGGAATGAACGTGTCACAAGCAAACGTTCCACGTGCCAATCACGTGCCCAAATGTTCGGTCTTGCGCCGCGCCCTCTGGCGGTGCATTACAACACGCAATGGCCATAAAATCGTTTAGGCCCAAAAACGAAACCACGCGACGCACGATATTGGACTCGTGGCCAAATGTTTTGCCTTTTAGTTTAAGCGAGTTTTCTTTAGACTAGCCCCCCCTCCCCCATCTATTGGCCGACGCTGCCCCCCATCATCTCCATCAGCGGGCCTCCAATCCCAGTTTCCGAGGCACTGCTGCCACGTGCGATTACTCCTACTAAGGGTGCTTGCCACCGAAACTGTTTCAACTCAGTTCGCTCGGCTAGCTTTCGTGGCAAATGTTGCGTGGGAAAAGAAAAATTGCATTCCGCCCCCGCCTATCTGGAAATATAAAAAGTGAAATCTATTGAACCCGAGGAGGCGTTCTTTTCAAAGTCGAGACAATAAAGCGACTTTATGATCAGCGTTTGTGTACATGCGCCGCGAAAATGGCATAAGCTGACTTAATGCGATTCCGTTTAGCGCGGGGGAAAATGTAATTGGGAACCCCCCCTTTACAATTTCACTTTTTGCCCAGGTTCCCCTGATTTTGGTTAAGAGGCGGCAATCACTGCTAGCATCGGAGCTTGCTGGGTTTGCCTACCCTAGAGGTGCACCTGTTGGAGAGGTGCGTTATCATAGCGTGCCAGCAGATTTGGGATTGTCATGAAACCGTCATCGTTCTTGGTTCCTCACCCTCACCCGCCCCCCTTTTTAGTGGCGCCAGTACTCGTACTTAGGAGAGAGGGATCTACAAAAATACGTCAAAACATCGGCTAGAAGCTATCCTCCAACACCGCCGTAATTCAGTCAACTTTCTTCAAGAATTGAAAATACATGTAGCTGCTACGTTTAAATGACATAAGGTGGAAACACAAAGATAACATACGCTGAAACTTGGTTTCATAAACTGGAGTGCAAGTTTCCGAATTGTGCGTTAAACACACGGTGAGGTGAAGGTACTTAAAAATAGGTCAAAACGTCGGATAGAAACCATTCCCCATAGAAAAACACCGCCTTACTTCAGTCATCTTTCTTCAAGGATTGAATACTGCTACATTTTAATGACATAAGGTGGAAACACAAAGATAACATACACTGAAACTTGGTTTCATAAACTGGAATGCAAGTTTCCGAATTGTGCGTAACCACACGGTGGGGTAAAGGTACTTAAAAATACGTCAAAATATAACTAAAAATAGAAGCTATTCCCCATAGAAAAATACCGCCTTACTTCAGTCATCTTTCTCCAAGACCTTTCTTCACGGATTAAAAACTGCTACATTTGAATGACTTTAGGTGGGAACATACAAAGGTAACTAACTTACGCTGAGACTTGGTTTCCGAAACTGGAATTCAAGTTTCAGAACCGTGCGTTAACTGGCTTTTCGAATTGGGAGTTTCCAGTTACGTTAATTGAGATTCCAGTTTCGGAAACAGAACTAGGTTTCAGTTACCTCTGTGTGTTGGGGGTTCCTACCTTTAGATACGAGGGTTGATAAACATCAACCTCTATTCCTTAAAGAGTAAAAAACATGTCTTGTTGATGTAGTTCAAGGCAGGCTGGTTCAAGGTAAACGCTTATTCTACAAGACAAATCCATGGACGTAATTATCATTGTAATTTCTGGAAATTGATTTTAACGGGAGAACAAATTCTGCACAAATGGAGCATTGCATTTCCGAATACCTACAGTATATCTCTAGAGTATATCTTGTGTATCTCTAGCGTATTTGACAGCACTGTTTAAAAGTGCTCCTTCCAATGTCTTTTTTTCTGATTGGCTATACTATATAGGCATCGGAAAGAAACTATATTGTGCTCGACTAGCTGTAAAACCAAGGACGTCAGTTTGTTTCCAGAAATACGTTGTTCAGAATAGGATCATTTTTATTCCGGAAATATCTCTGGGAATATTATTTGCGAAAAAAATATTTTCAAACACACAGGGAAACAGCAGGCAACGATATTTCTGGAAAGAAATTTCCGGAAATAAATACCTCGTGTGTGACGGCCTTAAGAATAGAACCACCTTCATCCAAAGCATGTAAATACATGCCTAAATAGGCACGCTCCTTTGTAGTAAAATACATATGTAGAGTACATGTACATTACATAATTGTTGATGTTTTTTCCAAAGGCTTCCAGAAATTTTGATGAAAACCAATCTTTGAAATAATTACGAGCATCACTTCGTGTCATATCCTTCTAACTTTATAAAACCTTAAATCCTAGCATTACACTACGCTGAAAACTGACTATTTTATACAACGTAGCAATAACCCAATGAACTAAATATAGCGATGAAAATTAATAGCAAAGTAAACAGGATAGAATTTTGAAACTACTCAAGATGTTTGATGAGATAGAAGAGCAAAGCAAACACTGGCAGACGGCATTTTCCCAAGAAGCAACAGAAATCGTCAAATTTCATGATTATCAAACAAGCGGGTTTCGAGATAACGAAATGTGAAATACTTTAAGAAATAATACGAATTTGAACATACGTATTAGGGCAAATATATGCATTTATTACCAATACCGGATATGTTCCCGATTTGCTTAAATGCATACATAAACTTGGCAAGCTACATCCACACTGTAGGAAACACAGAAAATCTTTCTATTTCTGTTGATTTTTCTTCAACTTATTCTTCAATGTTGCTGAAAGATCCTTATGGCTTATGGCAACAGAAACAAAAGTTCCCCTACGTTTTCTGTTTCCATAAAAGGTTGAAACGATTAAAGAAAGAATAGAACACCAATAAACATTTCTGTTTCCTGGAGTGTTGCTGATACAGTGGGCACCGCTTGTTTCTCGTTCCACTTAGTTCACAGAACAACTTACTATTTACATGTATGTTTATTGTTCCTTCAACTTGTCTTCGAATGTTGCTCAACGTTCCTAATGGTTATTGGCAACAGAAAGAAAACTGTCCCCTACGTTTTTTGTTTCCATAAAACAAGGTTCATAAGAAAATTTTGTTTTCAACGTCCCTTATTTTAACAGGTTTTTAAACAAATTCCCTGACCAATGACAATATCATAATTGACATTATGGCATATGACCATGTTATCCACAATTTTAAAAAATCGGCACAGGACAATTTTATTTATTTGGCAAAAATTACTAATGCCAATTTTGAAAAATTTAAAAAGTTAATTATTCTAAAGAATAAATTAAGGTTCAGAATTTTTCAAATTTGTCCTTGGAATTTATTGAAAATATTTGCAAATTTCTCCTCGGAATCTGTTTAAATTTTTACAAATCTTACTCTAAAACAGTGGAAAATTTCGGAAAATTGTGCTGGAAGAGGTTGGAAATCCTGCAAATTTATATTATGGAAAGTTGGAAAATTTTGAAAATTTGTTTTCGAAAACTGTTGAAAACTTAAGAAATTTTTAATCGGAAAATGTATAAAATTTTAAAATAGGAACCTGAACTAACCCCGTGAAAACAATTTTGGATTGTGACAACATTAGTTCTGACTTTTCCATGTCTGGGAGAACATGGTAAACAGTGGTAAAAGTCAAAGAAAGATTTGCAATTCCAGGAAATATTTCTGTTTCCTGGAATGTTGCTTATTCAGTATGCACATGTGCAGCTTGCCCCCTTTCAACCTTTCCACTTAAGTTGTTCGTTTACTGTTTTGAAACAAGAAAACTGGAGTATGCTGTTTCTGTAAGTTGCTTTTTCGGTGTGTACAGAATGTTCCAGTATTTTTGCATAACTTTGTTTCCAGAAACAAGTAGCAACAAATAGCCACAAAAAGTTCCTCTATCTTTTCATCCAGTGTGGACGTAGCTTAATATTCGTCATATGTAAGATAGATTTAGATTTGGTATTCCGAAAAGATGAAACATTCTCTAACAATTGCTAGTATCTATGGCAACCGATGCTTGTCAAAAAAAAAGTTTAAACTACTTGGCAAAGACGCAAGTTTACTGCGTTAAAGCCATCGGGCAGCCTTGACCAAATGGAGAGTGCAGTTCAAGTGAACTTCAGTCAAGATTTCACGCAGACGTGACATTTCCATCAACCATCGGATCAGTATAAATGATTCCATGAAACTGGTTTATTTTCGCACACTGCAGATCATGTTGCAGACAGATGAACTCAACATTATGGCAACGTAGGCACTATATTCAATTATCAAAATAGGACATTATAAAACCCTTTTACAAACCTTTTACGACCTTAATTGGTACTTTTCATTTAAATTAAAAACAAATCTGAACATAATTAAGTTGAATTCTTAAAATGCGTATGTTCTTCAGACCAAACTTTCATCAAATTATAGAACCATGTGATAACTGACGCCAACATGTTTTGAAAATTTAAGAAATTTGTATTTGGAAAATGTAGAAAATGTTGAAATTGGAACCTGAGCTAACCACGTGAAAACATTAATTATGGATTGTGACAACATATAATCATTCAACTTTCGATGTAAATAGCATACTTTGAACAATTAAAAACTGGAAGGCACTTACGACACCTGTGACATTTCCAAAATGTTACACCAGCTAATTTAAACTGTCACTAAAATATTTCAGGCTCATTAGTCGCCTGTTAAATTAATGAGTTTTGCGAATATTAAAATGAATGGGCATTTAAATTGATCGACGCAAGTACAGTCGAACCTGGATAATTAGACAAAATCTCAAGAGACGTCAACATTTGATCGTTTAAACCCGTAGTTCTTATTATCAGAAGTCGAACAAAATACGAACTAAACGATAACAGGGTTCACAAAGTAATTTCATTTTTAGCTTTCCTGATGTTTCCATGTTTTTATACAAAATTTCCCTGACCAATGACAATGTCAAAATTAACATATGCCAATATTATCCGCAATTTTGCGAAATCGACGCAGGATAATATTCAATATTTTGCAAAATTTACTAATGACAATTTTTTAAAATTTTCAAAATTAACAAAGAAGCATTTTCCATTCCTGAATTTATACTCAGAAACAGTTGAGAATTTCGCAAATTTGTCCTCAGAATCTATTGAGAATTTTGCAAATTTGTCCTTGGAATCGATTGAGAATTTTGTAAATTGGTCCTTGAAATCTGCTGAGATTTTCGCAAATTTCGCAATTTGCTGTCTGGCCGTTGTTTTCGTTTTTCTTAAATTTGTCCTTTGAAATTGGTGAAAATTGAACAAATTTGAATTGAGAAAATTTTAAACATTTTGCAAATGGGATCTGAGCTAACCACGTGGAAACATTAATTTTGGATTCTTTGAATTTCTCTGACGTTTTCAAAATAAGTCTTTCTTCCCTGACTCATTCCAGAGATTTTCAAGTGACCTGACTTTTCCAGGTTCTCTAGGTCTGGGGGAACTCTGAATAAGAACTAAAGCTTCATCGAAGTTTGGATAAAATCCTACCCCACATACAGTAGATGAAAGGGAAGATGCTGCAACTTTCAATGGGAAATTCCCGTTATAACGTCCCTTTTCTATATTGTCTGAAGTTCGTTTTAGCCGAAAATGTGTAATTTCCGAATTCCTAATTTGCCTGAATTGAAGAAACTGACATTATACTTCATATCCTATGACGGAGATTAAAAATGAGTCCTTACTATCAGAAATTCGCATAAAGGGAGTTCTTCTTAATGAGGGTCCACTGTAGTCCTGCTATCACTTGCCAATCATTTGCACTCAATTCAGATAAGTTTGCATTATCTGAAAGTTGCATAAAGGAGCGAGTTCTTCATAATGAAGTTCCACTGCAGTCCTGCAATCATTTACCAATCATTTGCTGGCAAGTCTCAAATCCGTCACCGCCATCTTGGAACACCTGCGATCGCCACGTGACACAAACAGATCGCCCGCTGAGCTACTATTGACGTCACTATGACGTCATCAGGCAGCCCGCGCATGCGCGTACGACTCGTCGATGGGCTAAATAGGATCGTTTGCTGGTAAATCGATGTCCTCAGCCGACCCAGGGGTTGGCAGGGGATTTCCCCCTCATTCAGCAGCCTACCTCGCTGTATCTATTGAAAAATTGGCTGCCTCACAAAGGAAAGTCATAGCCAATCAAGCGGAAAGAGAAATTTATTGGAGCGCTTTTCCTGCGCGCCTGCACGCTCGCGTTAACCGAGGCAGGATGGCAGAGCACCCATTCATATCACATCATGTAAAGTGGGGCTTTGGGAGCAGCGCTTTGTTGCTTAAAAGATATGGGGATTTGGGGAAAAAAGATGCGATTTAAGGAGAAAGATCCCGAATTGTAGTCCTTTCCAAGATGGCGCGGCATGTGGCGCGAACAACAATTCCAAAACATGCACGCTGAATAACTGCCCGTTTATAACAATGGGGAATTTCTACCAATCTTCACAGATTTTTTACCCTACGGTAAGATGCTGGTTGGATGCTGATTTTATTATTAGCTTCTGCGAATTTGTGTCCATTTTACTTTTGTAGAAGTTTTTTTACTAAACTGCGTTGTTGTTGTTTTCCAAAACTAGAATGGCGTCATTTTCCAAATCTTCAAAGTTTGCTATTTGATTTCAGAAATCTTTGCGGGAAATTGCCCTAATCTAAAAAGCTACACTTTACGAAAATCGTTTCCAAACCTGCAAAATTGATTTGAGAAAATCTTTCAAATCTGCAGAAACAGCTGTGTGACAAATGATTGTCATTTGACGAAAATAAAAAAACTTTTCAGAAATTTCCCAAACCTACAAAGTCGTTCCTTACCTGCAAAGTTAAGGTTAATTGAGCAACTGCCAGTTTAACAAAGAAGAATTTCTACCAATCATTACAGATTTTTACCCTACAGAAAGCTTCCCGGGTGAGTGCTGATTTTAATATTAGCCTAGTTTATGCGAAACTGTGTCCATTTTTACTTCGCAGAAATCTTGTCCTCAACTTTTTTTTTTCCAAAACTGGAATGGCGCCATTTTCCACACCTTCAAAGTTTGCTATTTTCCCAAATGTGCAATGTTGTTTTCCAAATCGGCCAAGCTTTGCGAAAAATTCCCTCAATCTGAAAAGCAATGATTTGCAAAAATCTCTTTCAAATTTTCAAAAACAGTATCCATAAAATTCCCAAAGCTACAAAGTCGTACTTTGCAGAATGTTTTTCAAATCGGCAAATCTGTGCTTTCGGGAAATATTTTCCAAACCTGTAAAGTTGTGCTTTACAACTTTGAAATAATTGCGGCATTTATTAAGAAATTTAAATTTAGAAATTTCAGAAATCACTTAATAAGTGGCAAATTTAACATTTGCGTCAATACTTAAATTTATCATAAAATTTAAAAATATTATATATTTAATTTCACTCTTTGCAACCGATGTAGATTCTGGCATATAATTAAGAAATGTATTTTTGGTATATTTATATGTCCACGTCTACTTTTGATAGATTTTTCTCAAAAAATATTTGGTGCACATTTGCTAGTGACGGAGCCTCCGCGTGGGTTTTAATTCGCTTTGACAAATGGGACAACATGATAAATACACCACTTAGCCTCCTTGTTTTAATATTCAGAAATAATTCTCTCGTTAATCTTGAGCGCATAAATAAAGTTCGGTCCATTTAGATGCCGAACAGGAAAATTGGCAAACTTCGAAGAGGAATGTCAGCTATGTGCCACTTGCAAGCAGTAAACATAACCAATTTATTGCAGAATCAATAAGTGGGCTCCAAAAGATAAACGTCGACCTGCGTACTGCGCAACGCCATCTATGGAAGGCTAAATGAAACTGTTTACAGGGTGTCATCTATAATATAAAAGGCAAATCGCGTCCATGAAAAGGTCAATTTCCGTTTTCTTCGATTTGTATGAAGTCTTCTTC
>JAQGAO010004791.1:0-14538 GCA_034697705.1 Ommatoiulus sabulosus
ATAAAGAGCTTTAAAGCCAGCTTTTTAAGGTGGCCTTAAAAGAGTGTCGCTTAGTGGTATTGCGAAGCTTACCACTAATTTATTTAAATTATTTAAATTAAAAAAGCTGGCTTTAAAGCTCTTTATGAACGTACCCTTATATGTGTATTTAAAACCTTTAAAAAGGTTTTTGAAAAAAAAACTATTTTTGGTTCTTCGAAGTAGGCCTACCTAAAAAGGTTCTCCTGGTGTAGCAAGGGAAAGAACCACAAAAGGTTCTATTTGGCAAACCTTTTTAGAGTGTACTGACTGTAGGATAAAGAATAAAATAGAATAAATGCAAGCTTTAATTCAAAATTAAACATGAAATGGAATGTGGCATGTGTTCCATATTAACTCCCAGTCTGCTAATTAAATTACAGTATTTTCAAATTTACTTTGTAAACACTACAAAATCTAGCGCTTTTAATACACAATAACGTTTCTAAACGTTATTTAAAAATTTCTAAATTTTGCAAATCGTTATTTTATTTTCTTTTAAAGACAAGAATACTGGCGTAGTAGCCTGATTTAAACTATATCCATACATGAAAGGGGATAATAAATCTAACGGTTATAATTTTTATTGTCGTCCGTCATTTGCAAATGACGATTTTAAATCTCTTGATCATTATAAGTGCAATAATTAAGCACATTTTATGTACATTAAATGAAAGTATAATGAGTTTAAACGCGATAACTTGGCGAAGATAAAATTATCTAATCATGCCATTTGTCACTTATACGTTTTTGACTGTCAAAAACGAAATGGTCGAGAGCTCTACTTTGTCGGAATAAATCGCATTCATTGTATAATCTATGGAAACATAAATGATAACCGAAAAAGTCAGTCCTAACCACTAAATAATACACGCGAGAAAAGCGGGGACGTTTTCAAGATGGCGTCAACGGTTTATGTCTTCACTTATACTTCATTGTAAGCAAAGCCTTAAATTGGTTAAAAATTGATTAAATCACGTTTTCGCTCTTTTTAAAACACATTTTTAACGGGTGTATTTGTTTTACACCCGTGACTGGTGTTATTAGTGATTCGCTAAGATTTTGTGAATATCACTTCACCTTATATGTGAACCTTAAGTTACCGTAAGTAGTAAAAAAAATTCGAATGACAAATATTGTGAGAACATTCATTACACAAATAACTGGAATAAAAATGATCCCAAATAAGTTTAGCGTATCCAATCTTAAATAAGATGAACCTAATGTTTGAGCAAACAAATGATATATCCGACACATATAAGTTGAATAAATTTAATATATCTTAAAAGGTGTTCACAAATGTTTTAAATTGCTTTCCAGTATGATGTAATATATAATTTATTCACAAGCTGAATATCGTTGAGTGCTTAATCGCCATATAACACCAGTATGTATGTCACAAGCGTTCCACCCACCTAATTAAATATAACGAGATAAAAAACCAAATTAACATGGCAACTAATTAACACTAATTTAGTGAATTCAACTGAACTTAAAATTACTGGTAAAGCGATGAAACAAACATCTTTCTTAAGCGATGATTTACAAACAGTGCATTTAAAAAACTCTTCAAGTATCGGTTTGAAATATTAAAATAATAAAAAACTTACTGATAAAATGAGCCCTTTTTGAATGTCAAAGAATTTCCACCCAGTTAAAGATGGTCTATTAGTGCTCAAGTCCAGAATATACGTGTTGATGGACATTTGAGCCTGAAATGAAAATAAGAAACATTAATTAAAGCTGCAACATACAGCAAATACACTGTTGTTCTTCTCAATAAATTATAATTTTTTTTAAATTAAGCATAGCTATATCAGATTGGCTCATTTTTGTTTTATTTTTTGTTAATAAACCTCATGGCGGCATCACGTGATCTTTCTCATCGAATCAACAGCTAAAAAAACGGTCCTCAGGGTAAATTTTGCCAATGGAACCTCGTCTGATAAAGGCATACTGACAAAATCTGCATAAGGTCCATTCATGTATGATTGAAACCTAAATAATCCTGTAATTGTTTCCTGGAATCCTGAAATTGATATACTCATAAAATTGCCATTCACTGCTAAGTTTTTTTTCAAACTATTATTCCATGGATGAGTTATCCAAGGATTTCTTTAAAAACAAAATTGAATTGAATTGTTTCAAACTTAGCAGCACAGAATATGAACTACATAGTTCTTGCTGAATCATTTGTGGTTGTAATTTGTTTGGTTATTTCCTATTTTTTAACGAGTTGAAAACACAAAATACCCGGAATTAACATTTGTATGCAACAGTCAACACGCTGGTGTTCGCAGTGATTACCAACCATCAGGGGCAATTGCAACTCATTTGTGAAAACGAACATGTTCCTGTACTGGTACAACTGTATAAGGGCGAGAAAACTGTATCATTTTAGAATTTACTTCTCAAACATTATGGTGACGAGAATCTATGATAGGATTAATGCAAAAAAACTAATTCTATATCATTAAAGCAGATTTAGATAAACTTCAAAATGGCATCACTTACTGAAAGGGAAGCTAAAGAGTATTGCTCAGCCGAGCCACTTTGCAAAGCACGCATGGCTTTAAGGGATTCGAGAACCTGTAATGTAGAAATTCATTGAAAATTTGTTATAAAAGCAATCGACGCTTTCGCAAATTACTCGTCAACTTACTTTGTAATTGACCCTCGAAGCGAATTCGGAACGAATGATAAAAATTGTCAGGTTGAAAAATGCGAAAGCGGCCAGTTCGTAGTGAGCATTTTGCACATTGAAGATATTCATGGAACGAACTGCAAAAACAATGCTGATCACCTCACAAGCGCACCATCCAAAGATCAGAAACGAGAAGACGTCGTCGCACATCTCAACCAGTGAGCACACGTCTTGATGGCGCCTGAAGAATTCAGCGATCTGGGCGTATCTCATAGCAGCAATTTTTACCATTTCCGAGCTTCTTAGCATTTCCATATCTTCGTAGTCTGTGGACGGTTTCTTTTGAGAACTCATGGCCTTGAAGTTGTGCGTGAGGATGCAGCAGGAGATGACGAACAAGCCAATGGCGTGCAAGTACAAGGGATTTATCAAAACACCGCTCCAAAACAGATACCCCCCCTGGACGTATATGATCACATTCTCATCCAAAAATGGCAGTGATCTCTTTGTGACGTTTGCCACGAAAAAATTGGTCGGGGTATCTTCGTTGCCAACGACGAACCAATAGCTGTAATATAGCACAAATGTCATGATATAGGTCGTGATAAAAGTCACAATGATGGCGCGCTGCAGGTGTTTGACGGGCACAGACTTTTCGAACAATGTGGTGAAGAACTCGTTGATCTTTTTAATCTTGATGACAAAGGTGAATTGGACGAGTACGGCGGTTATGATATTCAGAATTTCGCAGATAGTTCTGGACAGCACCCACGTTGGGATGTCTGTGTCCAAGGTTGTTACCAGAGGGTACATATTCATGCTGATGATGGAGACAGCTAAAACCGAAGACAGCAGGCAAATCAGTGTCGAATAGCACCTGGATAGACAAGAACTGGTGAATTCTGGAGAACACATTAAAGGGATGCCCATGAATCGAAAATAATAGATGTAAGGGCGAAAGCTTCTGACGAAAATTGTCGATTGGGAAAGGGATGCTTCCTCCATTGCTGTCCGATTTAGCCTTAAATCTGAAATATTGGAAATGTGATATGGTTGACATTTTATTTTGACAAGTGTAAATTGAAAGATTAACAACTTAAAATGTAACTTGTCATATTACATTTGACCACTAAGATATAAAAGTTATGTTCAGCGGCACAGATCTAGACAAAAATTTGAAATTTTCAAAATTGAGTTTTGGTGCAGGAGATAATGTGCCGATTCGAATTCCACCATAAAAATACATGTACTTAATCTTGTGTTCGATAGAGTTAAGATATTGTACAAAACTGAAATGTTATTCTATAAAAAATATTTTTTTAGACATACATATTAAAAGAATCAATTTTGTAGGATGAATTTTACTAAATAATTAAGTTTGAAATATTTCAACTCTTTAAAAATTTCTTATAAAATATTAGTAAGTGCATGAGATGAGTATTCATTCTGAAATGATGGAAAGAAACTGTTTTTTCTTCGTAATAAACAGGAGGGTACATTGAGGAGAGAGTGAATTAAAACTTAAATTATAGGGTAACGTGCACCAAATTTTGATAAAATAAATAGATAATGAATTTAAAGGAAATTTAACAAGTGAAAAAATACGATAAAAACATATAAATGTTCATTCATTATAAAAATGTGATAAAAAAAACCAATAAAAATACAATGCAAGTTTAATTCGTTTAAGTTGTTAGCTAATAAATTTCGTAAAAAATTTGAAAATAATCGATCAGACTAACAATACGTTTTAAATATTACTATCTAGGCCATATTCATCTCTAATTTTCAGGTACGTTTGTCTTTTAATGAAACGAAGCGAATCACATATGTGGGGTATGAACTACGAGCTATTATTTGAATGATGCTTAATTACTGTAAACATCTAGGACGATATGGATTTTTCTTATTCTTTCCATTGCTAGGCAATCTGTTACAAATTGTTATCAGATTACTCATTGATGGGTAATGTAATACGTATAATGGTAAATTAAAGAAGATCAATTTACGAAGAACCAATTACAAAATGATTTAATGTTAGTCGACAAATGTATAGTATATTAAGCGTCCAAATTCTTATTTAAAATAGGATGTTATCTTTATTTGTAGATAATAATGAAAATGAATTTAGCTGTGAAAAACAAAGAGAAATTAAGTAGCATTTGATATTACTCGGTGAACAATACCTGAGAAATCAGTGGGCAATTGTTTTTCCCCCAATAAAAGATTAAACTTAATTATGTCAACGAAATGATATAAAATTGAATTTAAAATAAAAAATGATATGAAATATTTTATAAAAATAAAATCAGGAAGAAAATTGTAGGTGGTATATATTTGAAACAACCATAGAAAAATGAACTTGGTTGAGAAACTAAAACTGCACATGAGCATTTTTCTAGTAGGCTATATACGAAATGAGCAGAAACAATGCTTTTAACGTATTCTGACCAAATATAAATAAAGTCTTCTTTAAAGAACTTTAGAAAGTTTCTGATGTTATAAGTAGTCACGCTATAAGTAAGTATACATTTACTCGTCCAGTTATCTTATTTCTAAGAATTACTCTAACAAATGAAAACAGAGAACATCCTCAGAAATGTAGTAGAAATCTGATTATTTAAAAATAATTTAAAGATACATTTTTTGAAAATGCAATTTTAAGCATATAATTTAAAAAATAAATGGTAAGAAAAGTATTTAACTTTGACTTCTCACTAGTGCAGACAAGGTAACGCTGGACAAATTGTAACTTTAATTTCACGATTTAGATCCGCTTTATTACGTGGAATTATAATAAAACGTTAAAATTATTGGACAATAAATTTAAAAATGCAACTTACCTCCATCAAATTTCCATGAAATCCAATGTACTAGATGGAAGAAAACGCTTGAGGAATCATAAAGTGCACACTTTTAATGACAAACACTGACTGATGGATGTGTTTACCTCAAATGCAAACATTTATATGATTCAGTGAATTACGTTGAATGGTATAATTTGCTAACAGCTTGCAGGTACCATAATCGCCATGATATGGGTGGCTACAAATAGGGGGTAAGAGAGAGAGTGACGAACCCATATGTTATAAAGTCCCTAATTAATTAACAAATTGGTTTTATGTATGCATGCGGCTTGGGAATTAGTGTCTTCACTTCAGTTTGATCTCACTCACACAAATCGAGTACCTTTGAGTACGTTGTCTTTTTTTTAGCGGTTTTAGCTCACAAACATTAGTTTGCGCGTTAACAACAGGTAACGATGGGCGGATAGTGGAGCTGCGTCCGCAGTGGAGGAAACCACTCACGTTCTAATTTTTTTCAAATAAGATATTCAAATATAGTAAATATGGTGTCATGCATGTAGCAGACAATTTTTTCCATATTATCCCCAAATTTTCGCAAACATTTGTCCCGCCAGTGCACCGAGGCTTCTAGACCAGCATAGACAAATCCGTGTCAAGAGCAAGGAAGGTAGGATGCAATTGGATAGCCAATTAATTTTTCACCCTGAATGTCTGTCCTGCCCTTATCAAAGACAGTGAATCAATCCCAGACCTATTTCCATACCATGGCTTTGGTACCATCAACCATTTGGCGATGAATTTCAGCCAGTGATGTGCCTTTCATGAGTCACCGAAATCTGATCACACTTCACAGCTCAATATATAACATTGTTTTACCCAGTCCAGAAATTTTTACCTGATGCTGTAAACAGTTGACTGTCATGAGAGGCGATCTAATAACTGTGAGAGGAAGTAGAGGTCTACCTTCTGCGACTGGACAAGAAATGTGAATGTCATTAGGAAAATTTCACACCTGAGAGGTCTTGTTGCCTTACGGTCTGAACAGTCCTCTAACTATCACCGTTTATTTTCAATATTTTTTATAAGTTAGATATAAGATTTAATTTAAAATTAAACAGGAAATTGAATATGATAAGCGTTCCATATGACCTACCAGTCGGCTGAATTAGTATTTTGACATAAAACCAGCACTTTCAATGCACAAAAACTTTTTATAAAGTGATACATTTTCTCAATTTATTTCCCCCTTGAGGAATCGCTTGTCTAGATGATCTTATTAGTAATTCATAAAATTTGGCAAATCTCTGTTTATTTTGTAAAAAAAATTACACAGCTGCAATTCTGCAAAACAGCAAACAATTATTTTCAAGTTGCCAAGTTGGTTCGTCTAAAGAAAACTTGCATGTGACGTCACGCAGCTCGTGGACGTGGCTAATGTGACTTGGTTTACAATGTGGGCTTGTTGTGGGGTACATGAATATGAGAATCGGGTATACCTTAACACCTTATGCCATTATACCTTCAAGTACCCCACTTTGTCTGATCTGGGCGGGTATTGTAATAAAAAAACTATTTCATACACCAATTAAGTTCTGTAATGTGATATAAATCACTAAAGAAAATATATATATTTAAACATGATTAACCAGTTACCATATAATTGCATGAGTTCAAATATCAATAATTATTTTCTGTATTTATGCCTACACTGTATGCTTAATATTCTGGAAATATATTCTAAAAGATGTATTTCGTTCTTCACAGGTCAATTCATATACTATATACCTTTGGTAATTTGGCAATCAACACTTGTTGGGAGAATCATTTTTAGATAATTATTATACAATTACTAGACAATATACTAGTTAAATCACTGATACAGTTCAATACTTATAATACATCTTAAAAGGTGTTCATAAATATTATCTTTTAAAATAACTTTCATGTATTCTGTAATATGGTGTAGAAGTTATTCACACGTTGTATCGGTAGGCATATATCACGTCGAGTGTTTAATCGCCATATAACACCAGTATGTATGTCACTACCGTTCCACCCACCTAATTTACAGTAGAATAAGAAAATAAAAACCAAATGAGCATTACAAATAATTTGCAGTAATAAATGCAGTTGAATTGAAAAAAATACTTAAACGAAAGAAGAAAACATGCTTTCGGATATTTTTACGAATCATCCACCACCTGCACTTTAAAACTTACCGATAAAATAAGCCCTTTTTGAATGTCAAAGAAATTCCACCCAGTCAATGACGGTCTATTAGTACTTAAGTCCAGAATGTACGTGTTGATGGACATTTGAGTCTAGAATACAATTAAAGAGCATTAAGTTAATTATATAAATTTTAATCGCCGTATTTCTTTTCTCATTATATACTGGACATGTATATGTATATATATATATATACAAGGCTTTTTGCAAGCTGCATACATTATTTTATCAATATTTCAGTCCCGTCGTGAGGGAACTTCTTCCATGTATGTTCTTCTGAACAATGATGTTTTGATGAACAATATCATTTGCATTCAATGCAAATACATTTTTTACAAATATACATTATATAATATTTAAAAAAAAATGCTAACAAAATTTGCAAAAATTTAGTCCCACACTCAATTCTCCCAAAACCATTTATGCCAACAATATTTCTGACAATTTTTTAGTTTTTTAATCAGCTGGAAACCAGAGCCCCCTCCCCCCAATAGGATATTTGAAGACTGCATGTCACAACTTCAATGTTCGTAAGGATTGCCATCCGTTCAGGGGCAGTTGGAACAAGAATCACAGCTGTTAGAATTTATTTCCCATTTATTTTCCACTTACTGACAGGGCCGCTAGAGAATAATGATCCGCTGAACAACTTTGCATGACACGCATGGCTTTTAGAGATGAGAGAACCTGAAATACAGAAATTCATTAAACATTTACTATAAAAACAAAATAGACTTTCACTTCTTACTTTATAGCTTGCAAATTATTTTTCAACTTACTCTGTAATTGACCCTCGATGCGAATTCAGATCGAATGATAAAATTGACCAAGTTGAGGAATGCGAATGCAGCCAGTTCGTAGTGAGAATTTCGCACATTGAAGATGTTCATGGAGCGAACTGCGAAAACGATACTGATCACCTCAGAAGAGCACCATCCAAAGATCAGAAACGAGAAGACGTCGTCGCACATCTCAACCAGAGAGCACACGGCTTGATGGCGCCTGAAGAATTCGGTGATCTGGACGTATTTTACAGCAGAAATTTTCCCGATTTCGGACATTTTCAGGCCCTCTGCATCTCCGCAGTCTACAGACGGTTTCTGGTGTGAACTAAGAACCTTAAAGTTGTGCGATAAGATGCAACAGGTGAGGATGAACAAGCCGAGAGTGTGCAAATACAATGGGGTCATCAAAACCCCGCTCCAAAACATATACGCGAATGGGACGAATTTGATCAAGTCTTTATCCAAACTTGGCAGCGCGTTTTTGGTGATATTTTGCACAAAAAAATCGGTCGGAGTAATCACGTTACCAACGGCGAACCAATAGCTGGAAAATACCACGAATGTCATGACGTAGGCCATGATAAAATGGACAACGATGGCGTGCCGCAGGGTTTCGAGAGGCACGGATGTTTCGAACAATTTGGTGAAGAAAGCGTTGATCTGCTTTATTTTGATGGCAAACGTGAATTGGACAAGAACGGCACTTATAACGTTCAGAAGTTCGCAAATGGTTCTGGACAGCACCCATGTTGGGATGTCCGTGTCCGAAGTGATCAGTGGGTAAGCATTGAGGGTGAGATTGAAGGCTGCTATAATCAAGGACAGCAGGCAAGCCAGTATCGAGTAGCACCTGGATGAACAGGAACTAGCCCATTCTGGAGAGCACAGGAAAGGGATGCCCATAAATCGGAAGTAATAGCAGTAAGGTCGAAAATTTCTAAAGAAAACTGCAGATTGAGAAGGGGCAACTCCCTCCATTGCTATATATGTCCGTTTTATGTGGTTAATCTGAAATAATGACAATGTGATGTTTGGCGTTATGTTGACAGGTGCTAATTAGTAAATTGACAACTAACACTTATTGCTGTAGACATGCGTAAAGCTAACTTTCATCCCACAGACAAGTTTTGCTTAGAAGCCTATAAATCTAGTAAAAAATTAAAATTTGCAAAAGTGCAGGTTTACGTGGACCAGATAATAAGAGATATTTACAATATCATCTCACTATAAAAATGTTTAATAGTTAATTCAGGCAGTTCATAGACTATAGAATTGGCAATGCCATTTTGTTCTTAGGTTTTATTTCTTTTTAAGGTTTAAAATCTTAATTTGATCAGGTTAAATTAAATACACGTATTTTTTGGAAAAAAAATGATTTGTCCTATAGATTTAGAATGGAAAATATCTAGAAATTGTGTATTTATATTTTAAAATTCCCAATTTTAAATTAATTCAAAAAAAGTTATTTCTAGGGATCGATATGTTTTTAAATCATTTAACATTAACGCCTCGGAAATGTGTTAGCTGACTGTTGGATACTGAGTTGAATTGAAATAATAATCGCTTGACTTTGTTTATGGAATATATTTTATGAAATTCCCATTTTTGAAATTTTCAAACTTCTGAAAAATTTGGTATGAATCAAATCAGATGTAAGCAGCAAAAACAAGATGATGAAATCTGAATTTAAAAAAAAATCTGTTGATGCATATTACTGCGAAATATATTACACAGTTTAAAAATTGTTGAATTTTTGGAGAAATGAGATGGTCATTTATCATGACAAGATAGCTTTGTTCCATGTTGTGATTAACTGTGAGGTTATAATTGTAGAAGTCAGTATTTGCCTGGTAAATATGCAGTTATGAGCCAAGCTACACCAAATCTCGAAAAAAAACAATAAACAAAAAATATATTGGAAATTTGACCATTTAAGTGCAAAAAATACTACATACAATGCACAGCATTACACAACATTTATCCATTAACAAATGTTGAGATAAAATACAACAATAATCAAAATGCAATTCAAGCAATTCGTGCATAATAAAAGCTAAGAACTACGTAAAATTTCTGGAAAAACAAAATTCAATTCGACATACATGTACGTTTTTCAAATTACTTTATAGCCGATATTAATCCCTATAGCGTTGCCTTTACACGCGAAGCTTCGGAAAACGAATGTTGGATCTGATCATCGCATCACGAGCTGTTATTTGAATGAAACCAGACTATAATTATACCCGTGGGACGACATGGAGTTTTCCTTATTAATTCCATTGCTATTCACGTTGCTACAAATTGATATCGGAAGCGTATCTGATTAATCATTCATGGACAATGCCATATTTATAATGATAAATTTGGCGAGATCAATTTACGTCGAACCATTAACGAAATGATAGAATGTTCGTAGACGAAAGGAATTCTAAGCGTCCTTTTCTCATATCAAATAGGATCTGCTCATTTAGGAGATAATAACGATCGTGAATGCAATTAAACGCTAAGTTACGGAACCAGGATACTGAACATTTGCCAGGAACGTTTTACTATGTGAAGCATAGCAAAATTAAGTAACATTTGAGATGACTCAGTATTCGATATCTATCGATTTGCCAACCAATTGATGTAAAACTGACCAAACTTTCACCATTGATATGCAATTTTATTTTAAAAACATAATGTAGGGAAACATGGAATTCTAGGATGTTTTGCATAAATGTTTTACTATTAAAAACAACTTTTGAGCATAAAACTTTATGTATGTAGTCCAAATTGTGTCTATAAATTAAAATTGCACTTGAATTTTTTTCTGAAAAATGTACACGAATGTATAAGTAGTGAAGCTTGGAATTATACATACAGTATATACAAGTACTTGTCCAGTTCTCCTATTTATAAAAAGTTTTTTTAAAAACTGAATCGACCTACACTGTTCTTATTACATTGAACAGCTAAGCTTAAGAAGTTTCAATCAGAGAAAATTTAAGAGAGAATTTAATGAAACTTTATAATTTTTTTAAAATTTAAACAAAGTTTTCAAACATTAATGGGTTGTAACCGCTGATAAGGTAATTTAGTTATGAATAAATTTAAATATGATTTATTATGTTAGAATTATTAAGTTAGGATTTAACCTTCCCTTTAGTTGGAAAGGTTTAATTAGTGAAAAATCTAAGATGTAATATTAACTTTAAGAGTAATTTGATTATATTTTAAATTTAACCATCATGTTTTCGAAATGTAATTTTATAAAAAAAATTTAAAACCAAAAAAAAGAAAAACTACCTATTTAACTTAAAATACTCATAAATTTACACGGTTTCGTGTTGTACAAATAATAAACATAGTTTCACAATTTAAATTTTCTTTATTGTAAATATAATAGATATCACTGGCCAAATAAATTCAAAGATGCAACTTACCTAATTGTAAATTTCCATGAAATCCAAAGAAGAATTTGGGGTAAAACAGTAAGGTAAACTACTATGCACAATATAATGAAAAAACACAGAGTGGCTGACGTGCAAAGCTCAAAGCTAACATTTATGTGCTTCTGCGCATTACGTTGAATGGTATAATTTGAACACAGCATGCAGGTGACATAAATATCGCCATGAGGGGTGACTACAGATGGGGTAAGAGATGGAGAGAAAGAGAGGCAGGCCCATATATCAACAAGTCCCTATAATTAATTACCAAATTGGTTGCATGCATGCCTGCAGCATGGGAATTAGTGTCTTCAATTTAATTCAATTTTCCTCACACACGAATAGACTTAACATTTTTGCATGAAATCGCTTGCATACCACTAAAATTTTCCATGAAATCCAAAGAAGAATTTAAGGAAAAACAGTAAAGTAAAGTAATGTGCGCAATATAATGAAAAACACAGAGTGACAAACGTGTCAAGCTCAAAGCTAACATTTATGTGCTTCTGCGCATTACGTTAAATAGTATAATTTGAACACAACATGTAGGTGACATAGATATCGCCAAGAGGGGTGGTTACAGATGGGGGTAAGAGACGAGAGGCAGGCCCATATATCATCTAGTCCCTATAATTAATTACCAAATTGGTTGCATGCATGCCCGCAGCATGGGAATTAGCATATTCAATTTAATTCAAGTTTACTCACACACGAATAGACTTGACTTTTTTGCATGAAATCGCTCGCATGCCATTAGAAGTTATGGAATTATCGATCTCATCCATTATCCACAAGGTCTGATGAGCCTTATGCAGAAAGTACACATTTAATCATTTTCAATGTCACATGGGAAACGTGGACTATCGATGTGCATTAACATCGAACCTGTAGAAAACAAACAAAAAATGCAACAATTATGGATTTATGTAAACATGGTTTACAGTATGTTCCCCAAACCATTAGATCATTGGAAAATGCTGCATATTTCGGAATGGTCTCAGCACTGCACAAATAGTTATATGTCTTGGTTCATCTCAAGTAGTTTCTGACTTATTTTCTAGCTTTCAGATTTATGTTTGTTAAAGTATCTGCCCCGATGGCATGTTTTATGCAGCATCGGTGAAAGTGTACACCATAAAATATGTGGTATGCCGCACCCACGATAAGCCGCAAAGTGCCTTTTGATAATAGTTCTGACACATTTCCACGAAAAAGATAAAAGCTCCATGCTGCAATAAATAATGTTTGTTCGTTAATGAAGGATCATTCCCATAATAATGTGAGCAAAAGCCTGCTTTGCGTGCTGCAAACGGTCAATAAAAGGATAACAGTATTCATTGAGAAATTCCATAAAGTCGGAGAAATCGTTGGTCTCCCTTATATTACCGTCATCTATAAACAAGGTATCTGAAAAGTTGATGTTCGGAGAACCAAATTATAGACTTTGGTAGAGCATGGGGATGTAGGTTCGTTTTGGGTTGTAGACTTAAAAAAAGCTAGAAATAGAAGTTTCATAAAATCGATATTCTGTTACGTCAATTGTCATTGACATTTTACCGTAAAAATTCAGCCTTCAAACAACCATCTTTATCAGTGTGTGTTACTAGAATTATGAGAAATTAACTTTTAATAAATCATGTTGGCATTCTCAGCATAATTTAACAAAATGATTCTGTATCTATGCAAAAGTACATGTACTGAATGTGTCTGCATATTTGCAATGCTTTAAGGTGTTTCCCAGTTAAAAAAAATTGTGTTTTCATTGTATTAGATCAGGATGTTAAAAAATGTCCCATATTCGGAATTAATGAATGGCCTGAATCCAGAAGTTGGCATCAAATCTTACCATGAATCAATCCACTTCACTGCCATTAATGAGCGGATTTACCAAGTAATTCGAACATTGTAGAGATTTTTTTACATATCTAATCAAAAAGTCAAAACTTATTTCAAGAAGTTGTCATTTCAAGCCATAATTTGAAAAAGTAGTCAATTTGGTTATAGTAAAGTCATGCACATGTACGTCTATCCCTGCTAGCCATAATTTTTTTTCCAATCCATTGATGACTAAAGTGGTACATCCCTCACCTTCAACAAAAAAAGCAAACCCATTATTGAAGAGAGGCACATATTTTAAAACCACTAAACCAGTACTTTAAATACACAATCGATTGTAAAATTCTATAAAACCTAATAGGGTCATGTAGACGAGCCAAACGTTAAAATGAAAAAAATAAATCTGATAGTTAATGTTTTATTAAAACGATATTATGTACAAAAAAATTTCCCAATGCGGGTTTTATGAAGCATGGATGAAAGTATAGCTCTTTTTTTAATGGTTCTATAGACTACCTGAAATAAAAATGGGGGAATGGAACGGTGTTCGGAGCCTGTCAAAAACCCACGATATAATGAACAAATTTTTTTTTTCGAAATTCAGCATTACAGGCAGGCATAGGGCTTAGCACCGCCTTTATTGTCACTTACTTGAGAGTTGACAGTGAAAGATAGCGATGTTGCCAATAAAGATCACATACTGTATACACTGGGTGATTTCTATAACCAGTTCCATGTTTTTATTTGGATTGTGTTGGAGGTAAAAATCTGAGTTTGTGGTATTATGG
>JAQGAO010004792.1:0-14533 GCA_034697705.1 Ommatoiulus sabulosus
ACCAAAATTTGAAAAGGGATTTTTTGGTCTCCCCCGGGGATAGTGCCATGTCGTTCTTTGCGCGGGAATACGGTACACAAAAAACAATTTTTCAAAATGGCGGATTATACGAGGCGTATACTTAAGAAATATTTCAAATTAAAATATAATTTCTTTAAATTTATTTCCGGATCCTTGTATAATCTCTAATGAAAAAACTTTGAGATCTTAATTCACAAAAACACTGCGATATGCTGTATACTAGAACATTTGATTCCGCATAATTTGCAGCCAATAAAACATGAATACGAACACGCTTAATATTGCATATATAATTTGGCCAAAAATTGCTTTGTAAGTTACGGCCAATAGAAATATTTGAACGGAGCAAATTTGTCATTTTGAGACTGCTTATCACCAAAAGGTTTCCCACAGTCTTCTCAGGGGAATGATGGGATATATATCGGTCATGACCGTCTTCCTTTAACATTCCGTCCTCCTCATTTAGTTTGTTCTTCCCCAGCCGCGTATGTATATATGTATTTCATTATTGTTACCGGTCCCAAGTCCGGGTTAATTGGGATAGAAGATTATGCAAGACGATTGATATCTATATATACCGAAGTCTCATTGGTTCCGGTCTATATGACACCAACAGGCGCTACGCCCATGGTCGTTGATGATGATGATGATGATGATGATGATGACTGAAAAAACTGCAGACCGAGAGGGCCGAACCTGAACTTAATGTGGGGAAATTATACGGTATAGTATGTACAGTACATGTAATGTACATGTATAATATTTCAACTGTACATGGGGTACTCTTTGCATCGCATTCCACTCTAATTCATATTTGGAATAAAAGGATTATTATTATTTAATATTATTATTACATAATCAATATCTGCAAGATAACGCAACTTACATGAAAAAATAAAGTGATTAAGCCGATATTGTGTCATATATATCAAGCACAGCTCTTGACTTTTGCATGATGTCTTAAGCCATGCAGAAATTGAAGATTTTTAACACAGTATTTTTAAGTTGTCACTTGTCACTTCCGAATCAGGGATGCGACAGTTCAAACAGACAAGTCACGCTAGCTGTCATGCTCGCTGTGGACTTTGACATATGTGCGTAAAAGTCCACAGTGACACAGTTCTGTGATAACGGCCTTTTCGCGGTTAACATGCACGCATTTTCGTAAATGCTTGCATAAGTATATGAATATATATACATGTAGGTTATACATGTACATGAAGCTATTCACCTCCTGACATGTGCTGCATCATGTTATAAATTGGATGATAAATTGCAATATTTTGTGGTTATTGAAACGATAATTGCACAGGTATAATTACGCACATTTCTTAATATTTTTAAATAAGAATATATATACTATATAAATTGCTTTTAATAATTTTTTTTTGAGAACATATAATGAATAATTTGCTAAAACAAATTCGTTAATAAATATATAAATGTATATAAAAAATAAAATGACCATACCGCCGTCAGGGTGTATTATCCCAGTTTTATAAAGTTTTTTTTGACAGTATATATATACTGCATGTGTATACAGTATATAGTTTTTACGTGCCGGACGCGTCGTGCTCGTCTCGTATACAGTGTATTGTATTTATAGAGTTACGTAATGTGTACATACATTGTGTTGTATTTATAGAGTTACGTAATGTGTGTGTACGTAACATATATACGTACATGTAACTCCAAATGTTTGCCAAAAATCACACAAAAGGCTTGCTCACCATCCAAAAATATACATCGTATATATACAGTGTTCTGCAAAAATCATGCTGTTAAATTTAGTCCTTAAATGTCTATTTATATTTAGCGAATATGCATGTTTAACATGCAGTCTATAATTGACTTAATATTTCCATTCATGCATGCGTGCAATGTATATTTGTTTCAGGTTTTTTTTCCAATTTATATACTTTGTAATCGATTATTAAAAAGAATTCACTCCATTCCAATTTTTAATATAGTTTAATTTTTACAATATTTAAAGAAAGTCATGAACGGGGAAATATGAAGATACTTTAATAGTCTGCACCATATAATTTATTAGTCTTTACCATCAGCTATTAAACACGTAATTCTTGTCATATATATATAGTTGTTTAAATGTATATATACTCTGAAATATAATTGACAAAGTTTTCATTTTCAAAATTGCATTCCATGCGACTAAATGGAAATATATGTTAGTTCTACATAAATACTAGGTTAATTGGTGCAGCATTCAACCAACCTTTTAATATATAGTGGCATTCATATTCGCCCTGCATCTCTGCAGGAACAGAATTAATATTATGTTATTTTTACATTAAAAGCACATGCAGATGGGATAATAAAGTATACAGTTGTATATCAATTTTTTGTTGTTAAAAATTAAGAATAAATGCATACAATTGTAAATATAATAATTTCAAATGTTACATATGACGCCTGCACTGAAAACTGAAAATGTGCTCGTCGCATATTGTACAATTGCATGCGACGATCACACTGCAACGCATACTGCATATACATTCCTGTATATACATGCACTTTGAGATATTAATGGAATAATTTAGACATTGAATTTTAAGTGTTCTGGTGTACGAATTCCCGCAAGCTAAAATTAAACCTATAATATTCGCTATGTCAATAATTGGAATAACTTCATCTCAGCTATGGGTGCAGGTAATTGGAAAGAAAACCTGAAAACGTACATGTATATCATATACTGTATCGCATATTTATACCTAAACCTCGTTTAAAAAGGTATATATTTAACTCACCCCCTTGAGCGATATATAATGACATATAATTTTGATATAGTCATTGAAATTCAAGTATATAGGGTATAATTCATTCGACAAACAATTACATGATATAACTTGGCAGGTTTTCCGCAATAATTGTATACGCATTAATGGAATTTACACTTTGTGCAAACTATGTTGGATGCACGATTTTCAAAACAAATAAATGTATATACTGTATTACCTGTACCGTCGACTCACGATAATTGAGTTCGCAAGATCCATTTTGATCGCAAAACCTTATATTTGGACTGACAAGGAAAATATTTCTTAAACAACTTTCAGTGCAAGCTATATTTTAACTCATGGAGTGCATGCGGATCGATAACGGAGATATGGGCGACGATCACATCCTTAATGCATATATCTGCACATAAAAGTTTCAGACAAATGAGCATTAGAGATGACAAGAAGCAATTAATACATGCATTATAATGATACGAAAAAATTACTTCTGAGTGCATGCTGTGATTACAGTACAGGTATATATATATACTGTATAATTAAACGTGAAAAAACTTAGTTAGGCCTATCAAAATGGTCATTTTCGAAAAGAAGCGGAAATTAACGTAGAGGGGTCAACGGATAAGTATACTGTATAATGCATTTTTTGATAGAATACTATACATTTTGCCAATCACAGAATTAAATGCCACGCGTAATTTTAAGGTAAAAAATTTGCAATATAAAATATAGGGAAATAATGGGGCATAACTAGGGCTATATAATTACTAAAATTATTAAACTTTAATGGAAATAACATACATATATACTGTATTCGTTATATATATACATATATAGATTTTTTCATATTAGGAATTTCTAATAGGAGTAGTTTAGTTTTTTTTTTTTTAGTTTTAAGATATGCTTTATGACCGCCTTGTCCCGATGGAATCTGGTTTTATACAAAAAAAAAGCAGTCGTTGAAACCGCTAAACTTGTTCTGCATACAGTATTACAGACTGCATGACACACATTTGGGGCATCGGTTTGGACTATTTCTTAGCGCAAAATTACACAAAGAAAGTTTCTCTGTGCATGGACTTCTTTTTAAAAGAAAAATATATAATAACATTTCGCTGCAAGCCTATTAAAAGTTTTGAATTTAATGATCAATTTTTTACCTCCACTATACAGTACACATACCTTTAAAAGTCTCTGAAGTTGAGGCAAAATATAGATTTTTCCTCAACTTCAAAGACGAGCAAATGCATGCAATTTATTTTTGCTTAATTCGTAGTAAGAGTATAATACAGAAGTTAATTCGCAGATTGCAATTTGGCATATAAGTCACGTGTGCAAAATCTCACGCTTTTTTTAATTGATTCAGGGTTGCTGTCGTTTTCGAATCATTTTATGATTTCCATTTGTACAGTGAAAACCACTTAATTCGATCACGCTTAATCCGATGCATTTATTCGATTTTTACGGATTTTTTTCCTATACTGCATGCCTATAATGTTTAAAAAACCGCTTAATTGGATCATCTCATCGCTTAATTCGATCAAATTGCCACATGTCTACATAACGCAAACACGCGAAACAATTTTGAGCAGCTTTCATAAAAGCACGGACATGTCCACGTTTGGACAACGTATTATCTATATATACAGTATAAGCATATAATTAATCAATGGCTGTACTCAGGTGTATTTTCTGTGTTAATATTCAGAAATTGGAATTTCAGCCTTTGCAGCAAGTATATAGGCATCATCCAACTATAACTTTTTTTAAAACAAATATATTTAAAAAATATATAAATGCATATATACGATATATGTATTTTTAAACACATTGGTACACCTTTTTTAGAGTGTTATATAACATATTTTTCATGTATTTTCAGCTGGATTGTTTAATACAAAGCGCTCGGTTTCTGATTATTTTAAATAACTATACATGTATGAATCTTCATTTTATAAAATTATATACTGTAGGGTATACATACATGTCATCATGTACACTGTAGATTTTTTAACTATTAACAAAAACGATCTAAATAATGGCTTGTATACATGTACATATTTCCATGTCTGCAACGATATATTTTTCCTATTTTTGCCGTTCCGCGAATTAAGAGATAAAAAGATTTGGAATCACCGATTTTATTAACAGATATGTAACATGTATATGAATAGCATGGTTGGAAATCATATACTTGTCATGACGTGCAAGGATACCGAAGGGTGATGTCAAAAATGACCTTGAAAACCCGTCACAAAGTCATCGAGGTGATATTGTCGAATGCAAATGATGGAGATACAGACTACGGGTATACACGGGAGAAGGGGGTTGCCCCTGCACCTCGATCGTTTATCCTGTACATCCTATACTGTATCCTTTCTTTGCTCAAGACATTGCATCATTCTCCACACTTCTGCCATTTGCACCCAGTCTTTATCTCCTTGATGTATCTTGGGAGGCGTCTTCCAGATCAGTTTTGACCTCACCTTTGGAGTATCCTCAAACGTCCTGATAATTATGATTTCTAACCACCTACAATATTGTACGAACCATGCATTTATTCGTTTTTGTTAAAAAGACTCACCCTGGATATAGTTGTATATTATGCTGTATACGGATAAAGAATCAATTGACCATATTAGAGTTCCATGCCGTCTGGCGGCAGGCGCCCACAAAATCGATAAAATGTCCATTTTGCAGTAATGAGATTGGATTGACGGGCTATTTATCATTGGCAACGCATAGCAATCGGTTCTTATACTCACTCCTAAAACGTCCATTTTGTGATTTTGCGTGACATAATTCAATTCGACAATAAACATATATGGCTAACAAGTGTCATATCTCTCCAGAGATCCTCTGCAGAATAATTCATTCTGGTATACTCTTATTTGATTTTAATATACCCAAGGCCCCTAAGCATGTAGCTGCATAATTTCTTTGTCCATGGCGAATAAATTGTTACCACCACGGCGGGCATCGGTTGCAGAGTTCATTAATGCTCGAAAATTTCCAGGAAAAGTTGTTTGTGCCTCACGCAAAGAGGTTAAGGTTTTGGGCCATTACTTACACCTCCTCCCTAAGGCAAGTTTGTACTGTTGGTAATTTGTTATCCCTTATCCCTTACCCTCATTCATGCGAAACGTTCTTGAGAATACAACTTGGAGCGCAGCATGCCGAAGTTGGCGCTTACCAGATTGTGGGAAGAAAGTCCATTAAGGGCTTTGATGCTTATCTTCCACATATTATATTGTTAGAAAATTTATGTCAAATGTCACGCACGCCTTAAACATTAAACTTCAGACCTACGCATTACACAATTTGCTTTCTTCGTTTTTAAAAAAGAAAGTAGTTTTTTTTACAACAATTGACAATTTAACAAACAAAGCAAGTTTTAAAAAAGTCTTGACCAATTTCTCGAGCGTTTGATTCGTCATATTTCCGGAAAAATTGCTAATGTATATACGTTATTGCAGAAAGTATGAGTAGTTTTAAAAAAAATTAAATGAGGCTGTTATGAGCACGCAACTCTTAAAAAGATTTGATTTTACAAAGAAAGGATAATTTTCTAACCAATAATTGCGCTTTCCTTTAAGGCAGTGCTAAACCCTATATACCAGTAATTATAGAAAGTTAAAAAATAGGACATATTACATTTTATTTGTCGATACTTTTTTACCCCAAAGAAGAAACATGTATGCCATTTTTCCTTTATAAGAAATTTAAAAATTCTGTCAATTCAAAACTCTTTATCGTAGCCTACATTGAATTAACGAAAATAAAACTGCAAGGAAACTGACCCGGTTTTCGAATTTTGGAATAAAAGTGATGATGGTATCAAGTTTCTATATTTCATTATTTTTTTTATTTTTATTTTTTTTTTTCGTTTATATACCATATAGTATTTTATGTACTGTAAACCTTTTTTTTCTGCAAGGTTCTGTAACCCATTATTTTGAACCCGTTAAAAAGTTGTAATAATTAGAACCTTTTTTGGGATTATTTAAAGAACCAAAATAAGTGCTGCTATATAGTGTATATATATAAGAACAAGAGAAATAACCTAATTGTATATACCTTTTTATAGAGTGGATTCATAAAGTATTCATGTACATCAAGTTCTGCTATTTCTGCAAATGTTGGGGAAAATTTTGTTTTATTTAAGACTATTCAACTTTAGCGCATTAATTTGGAGAATTTATTACATTAATATAGGCCTACATGTATTATTATTCGTGTAAATGTATCATAAGAAAATCATTCAAATACAAAATTATATTAAAACGTAAACAAGCAGGTTATGCTTATTGAAACTACAGTATAGAACCTCTTCTATGTCAACTAATTCGGACCATGCAGGGTGGTTGACATATATCGAAAAGTTGACATAAGGAAGGTTGAAATTCCAACCAATAGAAAACTAATTTTAAAAAATAGGAAACAAGTCAATTAAGTATTCAAAGTTATTTTATCACATTACATGTACATATATATCACTTTTATTGGGCAGGTTAAAAAAAATCATGAATCTTCTTCTGTTTCACCATCTTTATTTTTTTTGTGAAAGCCAAATTCCTTATTTTTTTTTGTTAAAATAGCTGGACTACTGCTACGAGCAGGCCTCAAACGAGGTACCCTATGCATTTAATTAATTTTTTTATGGTTGAGGCCTGCGTCAGCCAAAAAACGCACCGTTTGGTGGGCAGGAGCTACGTGCTGATGAGTTGACATGCATAATAGAGAGGTGACATATTAGAGGTTGAAATAAGAGAGGTTCTACTGTACAACACATTGCATGTACTGTACAAGTGGAAATAGAAAGTTTTCAAACTATACTTATGAGGCATAAAACATACCGAGGAAAATTCCAGACGAAGTAATATGCAACATTGTTTTTTTTTTCAAAACATTTCTGGAACGATTGAGGATCAATTTTTCAAAAAATCAAGCCATTGCACGCTTTTATTTTTACACTTTTCGAAAACTCTCTTTATCTCCATAAATGAAATCGTCAATTTTATCTGATCACCAGACATTTTCCTTTGATACTTGATTTCTATCAACTGTTGGGTTCAATTTACATGTATATTTTTGTGTGGTTGTCCGGTTTGTTTAATACCGGTATCATGTGCTAATGGATCAATGGAATTTCATGAAACTTGGGTAACAGAGGGGGAGGGCAACATAGGCTACAGAATGGAATGTGAGTTTCGGAAGAGGGTTAATCATTTTTCCGGTTTTTAAGACATGCAGTCTTTCAGTGAACTCGCGTTTTTATTACTAACATGCAATTTATGAGATACTTTACTGAAAATGGAAAATGTGTATTGACTGTGTAACATTACCCAGCAACACAGCTAAATATGTTTTTCTTGCTAAAATACATTATAAAACATGTATTGTCTGACTGGTGGGTATTCATGCACGCGTATGTGTTTTGTAATATAACACATCCATGTGTAATAACACCTATGTAGCGGTAAAAGTATCCGTTATTGCAGGTTTATCCACATCAGTGTGTTTTTTTTGGAAAAAAACACACCAGATGTGATAAATTACCATGCCACAATGTATTCGTACATTGTAAGGACACATTATGTTCATTTAAGACACCGTGATGTGCAGGAATTGGATTGGACTCCCCTTTAGTTGAATTTAACAAGAAACGCAAATTTAAAATTAATGCAAGCATATTCAGAAACATATGACATGTTTCTGAATTATTTTTATATGACGCATTACATCATGTTGGGAAATGTTTTTCGAATTACAATCTAGAAAGATTTCTACCCAAATTACGAATTGCAAAATATTCTAAACCTAAACATAACTGAATGCAACATAGAGTATATATGTTTCTAAATAATGATACATTTTATGTCATTTAAAGTAGAATAGTTTATAAATAGTTTTGGAATAAAATTGATTAGAAATATGTTAAAATTTATTTCGTTTTTTTTTACGTAGAACTACGTTTTTCCCCGTATTAAGGGAGTTATTTTGAAGTTTCGGATCTACGAAAAATGGCAGATATTTGCCCGAAAAAATGTCCGAGTTTTGACCGAAAAATGGCCAAAACTCTAAATTGACGGTGTATCGCCATTATTTCATATAAAAGGTGGTTATAGTACATGTATATGTTTTTACGAACTATTGCGTTGCTCCCGAAAAGTATCCCATTGTGCCGATTGTGGTAATTTTAATTTCCACGCAGTATTTTACGAACTGAAATTACGCATTCTCTATATGTTGTTTACAGACTGCACATCCATCAAACACTGGTCATTTGTGTTGCATTTTTGCTTGCTTGCTTGGTTATAAATTTCCATTAGAACCAATTATAAAATTCTACCAGTATAGGAGGGTGTTCACATACTTTTTTTGCCATGAAATATTCGTTTTTATTAATTAAAAATTAACTTATTTTAAAAAAATTCTGACTGTTGTTACATAATCCATGTACTATAAGTGTTATTATAAATGTAGTTTTAAAAATCTACAACATTATTTTTTCCGAAAACAGTAATTTTCATACAGTGCACATACATTACTTTTTGTCAACTGAACATGTAAATTTTAAAGTCTTATATAATGCAATCAAGTATTGCTTTAAACACTTGACACTTACCCCCATCTGCTTACCCCTAATATTGTATATCGGATTTGAAGCTTGATGGTTGTTTAATATTACCTTTTTAAGACAATTCAGTCCTAAAATAAATTGTTAAACAATTCAGAGAACTAAAAGAGCTATGCAAGTCTTTTTTTGTAGATTTATTTAAAGGGAAAGATACAAATAGTAAGTAATCTTTCTTAAAAGGTTAATTATTATGATCTGTTAAGCTTTCAGTAGGATTCTTGCGTTTTTTTACTTGTGTCCCCGAAATCTATTTGATTTTTCCAGAAATCTGTTTCCTTATAAGCATACTGTATACTGAAGGTTTTGGTCATCTCTTGTAATTGTTTCACTCATCTGATCTGAATTTGAGCAACCTTTCTGTGGAACATTCTGTACATGTACTGTATATTTTCTCTATTTACAATATATGCAGTGTACATCTACATGTACATGTATGTACGAGGTGACAATAAAACAGTCTGGGTATGTCATAAAAACCTTATTTGTTTTTTCATTTCCCTGAAATATTCAAAACAACTGAAATTGGCCCGGATTCAAGTCTCACCTATTCATTTAATTTTATGCGCGAATTTATTTGAAGGACGCAGGAAGGTTATACCTACATGCATGTCTGCATAACAGAGCTTCCATTTTACTCCAAAGTTACTTTTTCTGTTGGTAAAAATCATATTTTAGATTTAGCTCATTTCGCGTTTATTCACTTTTAAGATAAGGGGTTCGTGTTTGCATTTCCATTTCACTTTTTCAGTGGTTCTTCCTATTTAATTTAGCAAAAGGGAGCAATATCTTAGCTTTATCGATCTGATTTGATTTTTATTGGGAAAAAGGAGCCAGAAGAGATTGTTTCTACTTTTCGCCGCAAAAAATCTATACGTGCCTCTGCGTATGTTTTTTCCAAAGCGCATTAATCCGATCTTCCAAAAATCCATGGAAAATGTCGCGAAATAATTGAGTATTTTAGCGTAGATTTTTTTGCTCGTTAATGTAGGAATTGCGATGTACGAGTCGTTTAACATCGGCTTCTATATTGGCCATTATTTTTTATTTCTTCATTTAGTGTGTGCTAAGTAAACATCGACATTAGGCCCATAGTTGACCCACAAATAAATACAGGGTGTCCCATATCTGCATTGCTGTAAATTGTTTGTTAGGCTAGTTCGAAATGCAATGGCGTCGAATGTCTTATAACATCAACAATTAATATGGACTTAATGCGAGAAATGTCAATGTCCGTTATTGACTATAACCAGATTATATTTTAAATATACTGAGTATTGATGTACAGTATGTCAAAAATTGCAGTCAACAAATCGGAAAATTAACTTACGAGGGAAATTCAAACTAAGGAATAAATAATATCAAATGTTAAACAAAAATTGTATAAATGTCTGATTTACGTGGCAATTCATTTGCCCTTGCATTGTTTCGAAATTGGAAATTACTAACTAATAGAAGTTTCTATTTTCTTGAGTATACATGCATTAGATTTCGTGACAACTCGTACATGTAGATGGCGTAAAGTGTAACATATCATATGATTAGGGTTTTATGAAATACTTCCATTGTGGCATGTAGGTGAGGTTTAACTTTATATTATTGAACAATTTAATTTTAAATTAATAATATCAGATCATTCATGTTGAACAATACAGTGTATGCTTCTTTAATTAAAAATTATAAAATTGTTTTCGGAAAAATCCAGCATTGATGATGTTACATGTAGGCCTAAAGTATGTTTGATAGAAAATTGGCTAATGCAATTATTCTAATTTTACAGTGGGGAAAACAATAGTTGCCGAACAATTGCAATTTATATTAGTTTGGTGTTGATTTTTAAATTTCTAATGTTACGTGTAAAGAGTTGGGCATCCTCTTGAACATTTTTTAAACATATGTCTTGTAATCATTGTACTCATACAATTTGCATTTGCTTGATATATGCGTTACAATTTTATTGAAAAAAAATATATAGTCTGTCTGGCAGCATCTCTTTTCAAGACTATTTTGATCGTGATCTTCTAATTTATTGTAACTGCTTAAATGGAGTCATCTGTGGAGCTCCAATTGCTTTTGAGAATTTTGATGGAGAAGATTAAGCGCTCAAGGGAGACAAATAAAATGTTTTCTTGGCCATTTTCACTTTTGTCAAATGCACTCCACGAGCACGTACTGTACGTACATTGCTGAGCAAGTGCGTTTTGTAATTCATTTCAAGAGGATTAACAACGACGTGTTTCATGTCTTTCCATTATACATAGGCCTACTGTAACTGCCGTCATTGCGTTTGTGGTTTATAAGTACTGTGCATAAAATTATGATATCTTACTAACAAGCATTTAATTAAGCTTAAATCGTATTTTCCATTCATTAACTTACAACAATTCAATTTATTAAAGGTATGTTGAGGACACTTTTGTAGTTTCATATCTATACCGGGTGTTCCATTTATCATGATTTGTCCAATGTCTTTTAAAATAAATAGTAAAGCGTAAAAGTTATCAGAATACAAGATTAATAAATATCAACTTGCCTTTTAAATTATGCAAAAATAAAGGGCCCTTAGGTCTCCCTATGGGGGATCCGGGGGGGAGGAAGTGTCCCTTTGTAATTTTAAATGGGGACCCCCATTGTTTATTTTTGCAGATTATAAATCTGCACTTAAAACACGATAAGTTTTATCTAAAAGATTTTTGGCATAATCTTTGATGTTGCTGTAATCGATGAAACTATAAATTTTGAGATTTGCATTAATACCAAAAACATGTTCCAAATAACAGTGTAATGCCATTTAAAAGGACAATAATTATTAAAAGCATATTTTGAACACCCCCTCTTATTTAGGGGGGAAAAGCAAGATTAACATGTTAAAAAATGTCCATTTATTACAATGTTTGCTTGAACAAAGTCAAACAAAATGAAGAATACAATTTGTATTCATCAGGTGAAAACAATTATTAAATAAAAATACTACTAATGCAAACAAAACAGAAACCAAAGTTAGCTTAACAAATGTTCGAAATGGTGATCCTGTACTTCGATGCACTTATTAATGTTTGATAAAACATTGTTTGACCGCTCGCAATTAATCGATACCAATACTGGCACATGCAGTAATAATACGATGTTGCATTTTCTCAGCAGTTGTAGGAACCTCTCCATAACACATTTCTTTTAGTTTTCCCCAAAGATAAAAATCTACAGCTAGGTTAAGGTCTAGGGAGCGAGCAGGTCAAGCTGCAGGACCTCCACGGCCAATCCACCAATTAGGAAAATTATTGTTTAGACAAAACGTATTGTGTTTTAAGTGCAAATTCATAATCTGTAAAAAAAAGAGGGTCCCCATTTAAAATTTCAAAGGGACCCCCCGGATCCCAGATCCCACATAGGGGGACCGGGGGGCCCTTCATTCTTGCTTAATTTAAAAGACAAGTTGATATTATTAATCTTGTATTCTGATAACTTTTACGATTTACTATTTATTTTAAAAGATATAGGACAAATCATGATAAACGGAACACCCTGTATACCGCCTCCTGGTGGAAAGACTGCGATTATTTCTATGCTTGCATCCCTTTATAAAACTGATTTATCTTTTGTAAAAGTATCTACACGTTTATTCACGCTTAGATTGGGGATATCATCATATTTCAGTCATGTCTGACGTGCCATTAAATGCTAATTTAAAAGCTGTTTTACATATGAAATACATAATTTTATTTATAATTACGATGTTGTATTAGAAAATGTGCAATAATCAGAAGCATTTACATTTAACCTGTAAATTACACAGTAGATACAATGCTGTTGGGCACATTTATGTGTAAGTTTAACATAATAATGTGAAAAAGTACTCAACTCTATTCTGGTCATAGTTTCCAAATGTACACATTATTATTAGGCTACATACTAATAATAGTTAATACTAATATATTGTTTTGAAACTAAATTAGTGAAGATTTGTCAGTTTGTCCTATGTGGTGACCTTAAGTTTGAGATTAGTTAAAATATACTAAATATACATGTGTTAATATTACATTAGTAGTAAGAACAAATGATTATTTATCCAACAATTAAGCAAATACTTTTATCTCTGAGCAGATTATTGCATCGTTCTACTAATGTGTATATGCTGTATAGGGCCTACGTACTTAAATGAAAACAGATGGCTCTGTAAACTGCTCAAGAATCCTATATAGGTTATTTATGGTTTTGCACCGAGTCTCGACAATTGCAGTCCGAAATTTGCAGTTTGAAGCCTACATCTATTTCTCATATCCTAGATTTCTGTTTTAACCTATTCATAGCCCTTTGAAGGAGAAAAAATGTAGACACGACCAACAAGGGAATAATTTTGAATAAATAGTAGCCGCATGACTCTAACCATTCTTTTATGAAAAATATTCATTGAATTTAAAAGGGTCCTTTGAAGAAACTTCTTCATAAGTCCTACTGATATTCACTTTATAGTGCAATCGGCGGCTTGTTTTCGCTGGATTTATTTTGAATTGTCTACGATGCCATAAACAGCCTCCAAAATACATAATAAAGCATGTAAATGGCCATATTTTATAGGCTGCATCGTTCATAACTTAAACTTCTTACGAGCTGTTTATCGCCATCTTGGATACCCCCAACGTGCATTATAGGACTTTGGCGAGGGCTATTTGAAATTTTCACTTTGTTTTTTCCCATATAAAAGATATCTGTGATCTCAAATTCATCTGGTTTTATCATTCTGATTGAGGGAATAAAACGAGAGCAGGGGGTAGATTACTTTTGCATTTACTGACGGAAGTTTAACTCTATACAAGTTTAAATAATAGACTCACAAATCCAAATAAATAAAAAAATTATTCAAAAATATTGCGAACATTGATTTCACAAGAATTTTTGCGGGATGGTTAAGGTGAAACAATTTTGGCTTGCGATATTTCACATTTAAGCAAATTATTTCTGATTGAAAAAATAATTAAATTCATCCTTTTAAAGATGGCATAAATGTATTAAATGTATACAATATCTTCTCTATCTATAAAAATCGATAATGTGTATCTCTCTGTCTTCATGAACTCTTCCTAAGCGTGTTGGGGAGGGGGTACGGGTATTTCTCATTCTC